>JANRMT010062824.1:2756819-2767084 GCA_026402145.1 Polypterus bichir lapradei | reverse complement strand
TATCTATCTATCTATCTATCTATCTATCTATCTATCTATCTATCTATCTATCTATCTATCTAGAACTGGCAGGCTTTGTTTGGGTGAATGGCCTGTTCTTGTCCAGATTTTTTTAATGTTCAAAAAAAAATCTGCAGGAGTTCCAATGCCACAAGACCACCCAGCCCCTCAACGGAAAAACAATAAAAGACAAAAGCAAACAGAATATGCAAAGTTCAGAGAAGAAGTGGCATCACCAGACGTTGCTCATCAGCAGACCTGAGTGGGGAAGAAGGAGTGTAGGACTAAACAAGCATCTCTCTCTCTTTATAAAGAGATGCTGACCCATTGACTACTCGGTAGGCAGACATCAAGAATTTGAACTTAATATGTTCCCCAATTTGAATGTGGGGGTCTACAGAGAGTTCCTCGGATTAGTGACTTGGTTTTTGCCTGGCATGCAGTGCGACATGTGGGACCTCATATACGCAAGTACACTTGGGCCTTTCTAAGTGACGTCCAATCAATTCAGTTAACCAGAGGTGCACTGCTGTCAAGTTCTGTTCACATCTCAAGGAGAAATAAAGCAACAAGACGCACCAGAGCACAATTTGCAGCACTTTTTGTTAGTTTTCACATACCCCTGGGGGTCAGAGCACAGGGTCAGCCATTATACAGTGCCCCTGGAGCAAGTGCAACTTAAGGGCCTTCCTCCAGGTACCAACAGAGTAGGATCCCATCTGGCAGTAATGGGATTTGAACCAGCAACTTTCCAGATACCAGCACAGATCCTTAGTCACTGAGCCACCAAACATTGTCAGTCAGTCAGTCAGTCATTGTCCAACCCGCTATATCCTAACTATAGGGTCACGGGGGCTTGCTGGAGCCAATCCCAGCCTACACAGGGTGCAAGGCAGGAAACAAACCCTAGGCAGGGCACCACCACCACTACAGGGCACACACACACCAAGCACACACTAGGGACAATTTAGGATCGCCAACACACCTAACCTGCATGTCTTTGGACTGTGGGAGGAAACCCACGCAGACACGGGGAGAACAAGCAAACTCCATGCAGGGAATGAACCAGGAAGCAAACCCAGGTCTCTTTACTGTGATGCAGCAGCGCTACCCACTGCACCACCATGCCACCCATCAAACATTGTTTCTTTCACAATCTAAGTCATGCATTTTAATTTAACTGTAGAATCTAAATGGGCCGCTATATGAGTGTCTGTGTGTGTGTGTGTGTGTGTGTGTGTGTGCGCGCATTGTAGACCTACAGTGATGGACTACCTCGTACCTGACGTTACTGGGATTATCTCAGGCCCCCAGAACCGACAAACTGCATTAGGTGAGCTTGATGATGGATGACTGGATGACCACAGTGATTAATGTAAACTCAATGCTGATGTAAACACTTTTCATTGAGAGAGACAGAATAAAGATACGATCAGAAACCTCAGCAGACAGTCACAGTCCCTAAAAACCTGTCAACGTGACAAAGCAGAGGCTTCAAACGCATTCATCTGCTATGCAGTTGGCTCAGAGCATTCAAAGTGTTAACAAACACCCATCATGTTAAAGTGTATTTAAAATGATTATCAAGAAATGCTTCATTCTTATTGGTCCAAAATGAAGGAGTGGGTAAAACCGCAAAACATTCTGCACCATATTAATTCTGCTATATGACACATATGCCCAAGAGGAACAGTATCTGCTCTGATGACAGTGACAAAGTGGTATGCCAGTGCTGAAACTGTATTTCCAGTTTTGTCCTTTGGGATATAATAAAAAAAATGGAGAACTGCTGTTACAATGGGTGGAAAAGGCTAATTTTTTTTTTTTTTTTTACCAAATAATAAATACAAAGTTTGACATGCAAGAACAGTACCTTTGAAACAATAGTAAGAGCTCGACAAAGTTGTTTTTCTTTTTTAGTCATCCTTAATGGGTTTTATTGCTTTCTGGACAAGATCCTAGAAAGTAATTGAGGAAGGTAAGGGTCGGCTTTTATCTGCCGCACAACTTTCATTAAAAAAGACACTTTAAAAGATATTTTTCCTTTTTGTAATGTCTTGATGTCCAGCTAATAAGACAGCCAAATACTTTTACTAGAAGCACTGAAAAGGCAGCTTTAGTGATCTCACACGGCCATGGCACTAAGAATTGTAACGCCTGGGAGATTTGGGAGCATCTTTTTTCTTTCATTCATTCATTTATTTTCCAAACTGACCTACACGCCATTACTGAGAGCTTGAGCCTTGTGGCCGCTAGATGCGATGTTGCCCTGTTAAACCCACCAGACAGACGTCCAGGACACACGTTTAAAAGCACCAAGAAGAATTCTTTTAATATTTTTCTTCTATAAAGTGCACAAAGCACCGCACACTCCACAATTCTCCAATAACAATAATCAATACAATAAATCAATACTCCACTCCCAGCAGCTTAGTCACCCAACACCCCAACTCCAGCTCTCCTTGCTGGGTTTTCACCAGTCCTTTAAATAGTCCATGACCCAGAAGTCTTCCTTCTCTTCTTCCGGGTCAAAAGGCACATCATTCTCAAGTAGCCCGGAAGTACTGTGGGCTTCTGTCCTCGTGCCTCTGAAGTACTTCCGGGTCGTAGTAACCGTAGGGGTCCCAAGGTTCTTTGTGAGCTCCCCCTGGCGGCACCCAACAGGGCTGAAGAAATGGACTCCATGTCCCAGGATGCCCTGAGGGAATCCGGGGAACCATTGTCATCCAGGGGAGCTGCCACCTAGTGTCCCTGGGGAGGCAGTGCCCTTCTTCCCTTCTTCTTTTCCAGGAACGTTTCTGTCAGACTGAACCACCAGCTGTCCATCACAGCCTACAGTGCCCTCCATAATGTTTGGGACAACAACACATTTTCCCTTGATTTACCCCTCTGCTCCACAGTTTAAAATGACAAATCAAACAATTCAGGTCAGGTTGGGGATCAAGCACTGGTACAGCACATTGCTACACCCACCACCCGTCGAAACAGCTTGGGATCCCGGTTGGCAAAGGCAGACACGTGGTCCAGTCCCACTTCGTGGAAATTACCCTCTAATCTGTTACAGCCAGGCATTACGTGGGTGCCCCCTTGGCCTGGTCCAGTCACTTGGGTGACAATGAGGGTTCAGCTCCATGCTCCCAATTCCTTTTCGGAGCCTCTTGAACCCGAAACCGTTGGTAATGCAACCGGATGACCTGGACAATGAGGACACCAAAACGAAACAAGGGGAAAGGTGCAAAAAGGTGCAAGTACTTTTATTACAATAATTCAAATCCAAAAACAGTGTTCAAATTAATAGTGCAGTGCAATCAAAATGCCCATAAATAAATAATCCATTAAAAACAAGTGAAATGTGCAGGTTAAAATCCAATAAAATAAATCCAACTAAAACCGAGGTTAAAACACTGGCTGGAAGCAGTCCCTTCTTTAACTCTTTGAGGGCTGAATATTATTTTGGGGGCCCAGCAGGAATGCACAGCAGAGCAGCTGCCGGCCGCCGGAGCTACAGGAGGATCTGTCGAGAGAGCGAAGCAAACACGCAAAAGCAAAATACTCTGTGGACAACATTTTGCTTATTATTGCTGAATCAGACTCTGACTTCTCGGACTCCAACTTTGATGCAAGTGATGTACCAGCGTCAGCTGATCGGTGCCCAGCATTTCGTAGTGCTGAACGTGTTCGTGGAGCGGCCCGGCAGCGGTGTGAATGCACTCCTACATGTCATTATATGTTGACATCCGCCTCGAAAGAGTTAAAAACACGGTGCCTTCTTCAGCTGGTGGCTCCCCTGCTTCTCCTGTATTAAAGGGGAACGGCAGTGATGCAGAAGCATTTATACGGCAATCAACTAATACACCTGACAAGTCATCTCCATTGAGCGAATTCCTTGACTTCCAGGAACCAAATGGTTGTACCAGTAAAGATTTAAGGGTTTTCATATTAAAGAGGTTGCATACTTAATGTGATCAATTATTTTGTGTTTTATATTTGCAATTAACTGAGGCCGCTTTGCAGAGATCTGTTCTCACTTTGACATTAGAAAGTTTTTTTTTTTTTTCTGTTGATCATTGTCAAAAAATCCAAATGAAATCCACAGCAATTCAATGTTGTATAACAATAAAATGTGGAAGCTTGCAAGGGGTGAATGCTTTGTATACATTCACTGGCCACTTTATTAGGTACACCAGTTCAACTTCTTGTTGATGCAAATGTCTCATCAGCCAATCAGATGGCAGCACCTCGCTTCATTTCGGCCTGCAGGCCTTATCAAGATGACCTGCTGAAGTTAAAACCGAGCATCAGAATGGGAAAGAAAGGGGACTAGAGTGACTTTGAACATGGCGTGGTTGTTGGTGCCAGACGAGATGACCTGAGTAGTTCAGAAACTGCTGATCTACTGGGATTTTCACACACAACCATCTCTAGGGTTTACAGAGAAAGATCTGAAAAAGGGAGAATATCCAGTGAGCAGCAATGCCTTGTTGATGCCAGAGGTCACAGGAGAATGGCCAGACTGGTCTGAGCTGATAGAAAGGCAACAGGAACTCAAATAAGCACTTGTTACAACTGAGGTGCAGAAGAGCATCTCTGAACACACAACATGTTGAACCTTGAAGCAGGTGGGCCACACTGGTTAGCTAAGAACAGGCCCATGAGGCTACAGTTCTCACTGGCACACCAAACTTGGACAATAGAAGATTGGAAAAATGTTGTCTTCTCTGATGAGTCTCAATATCTCCTACGACATTCAGATGGTAAGATCAGAATTTGGTGTCAACAACATGAAAGCAGGGATCCATCCTGCGTTGTATCAACAGCTAAGGCTGGTGCTGGTGGTGCTGTGATGGTATGGTTGATATTTTCTTGGAACACTTTGAGTCCCTTAGTACCAACTGAGCATTGTTTAAATGCCACAGCCTACCTGAGTATTGTTGCTGACCATGTCAATCCCTTTATGACCACAGTGTCCCCATCTTCTGATGGCTCCTTCCAGCAGGATAAAGCACCATGTCACAAAGCTCAGACTGGTTTCTTGAACATGATAAGGAGTTCACTGGACTCAAATGACCTCCACAGTCACCAGA
Source organism: Polypterus bichir lapradei (assembly GCA_026402145.1). Lineage (NCBI taxonomy): Eukaryota > Metazoa > Chordata > Cladistia > Polypteriformes > Polypteridae > Polypterus > Polypterus bichir. The sequence goes on along the minus strand of JANRMT010062824.1, from coordinate 2,762,000 downwards.
TCTCAATCCAATGGAGCAATTTTGGGATGTGGTGGAACAGCAGATTCGCATCATGGAGGTGCAGCCGACAAATCTGCAGAAACTGTGCGATGCTATCATATCCGTGTGGACTAAAATCTCTGAGGAATTTTTCCAGCACCTCACTGAATCTATGCCACAAATAATTATGGCAGTTGTGAAGGCAAAAGGGAGTCCAACCCAGTATTAGCAAGGTGGACCTAATAAAGTGGCCAGTGTGTGCCTATGCACTGAATTATACATTATTATACTAATTATCGCTAATTAAAATGGGCTAATGCAGAGCATAGAACAACAAATATAGATTTTAAATGTCACACACTTGTGAGTAGGAGGCAGCTAAAGGGTCTGAGTAATTGTAATAAAACATCTGACCAGGGGGCAGCGGAGTGCGCCGACTGTCTTTCTCAGTTCCCTACAGACCTTTCCCGGGAAATCCTACAAGGTTCCGGTGCCTCAGAAGATATCACTTCTGGTGCCAACCCCATTGCTGACGTCACTTCTGGTCCAGAAGACATCAATTTCCGGTGCCGACCCCTTTGCTGACGTCACTGCCGGACCAGAAGACATCACTTCCGGTGTGGGGTGGCGGGCCCTTTGCGGACGTCACTTCTGGTCCAGAAGACATCACTTCTGGTGCCGAACACTTTGCTGACGTCACTTCCAGACCAGAAGACATCACTTTTGGTGTGTGTGTGTGTGTGGCCCTTTGCTGATGGCATTTCTGGTCCAGAAGATATCACTTCCTGTGCTGATCCCTTTGCTGACGTCACTTCAGGGCCAGAAGACATCACTTCCGATTCGACCCTTTTGATGACGTCACTTCCTTTAAAGCCTCCATCTCTGCCTCTGATAATCAGTTCTGTTTTGGACTCTGTTCCATGCACATCATGCTACTCTAATTCTTACTTTTGCAGCCAGAAAAACAATAAATGGGTGGCTGCCCCAAATCTTTTTGATGTCTTTGACTCATTATTATCACAGTGGCGTAGCCGGCAGGATGAAGTCCCAGAAGAAACTGGGACATGAACTTATAACAAACCAGGTAGGAAAGTACCGGGGGCGAGTTTCTTTAGTGCGTTTGGGGGTCAGGAAGGACTCAATACAGACTCTGCTCCCAAAATAAAAAACTGGGCTTGTAACTTACCAAGTGGAGAGTGTGAATGGGACACACAGACGTAGGTTGGTTTCTGGGGAGGAAACGAAAAGGGCTTATTATGCTCTCTCAGAGTAGAGAGCTGAGCCACTCCATTAAGAGCTCCGATGTTAAGAATGGTGTTCCACAGGGGTCAGTGCTAGGGCCGCTGCTATTTTGAATATATATAAATGATTTAGATAGGAATATAAGTAACAAGCTGGTTAAGTTTGCAGATGATACCAAGATAGGTGGAGTAGCAGATAATTTGGAATCCATTATATCATCACAGAAGGACTTGGACAGCAGACAAGCCTGGGTAGATTTGTGGAAGATGAAATTTAATGTCAGTAAATGTAAAGAATTACACATAGGAAGTAAAAATGTTAGGTTTGAATACACAATAGGCAGTCGGAAAATTGAGAGTCCACCTTATGAGAAGGATTTAGGACTTATAGTGGACTCTAAGCTATCGACTTCCTGACAGTGTTCAGAGGCCATTAAGAAGGCTTGCAGAATGTCAGTTTATATAGCGCCTTGATGTGTGGAGTACAAGTCACAGGATGTTCTCCTCAAGTTTTATAGGACACTAGTGAGGCCTCATCTGGAGTCCTGTGTGCAGTTTGGGTCTCCAGGCTACAAAAAGGACATAACAGCATGAGAAAGGGTCCAGAGAAGAGCAACTAGGCTGATTACGAGGCTACAGGGGATGAGTGATGAGGAAAAATTTAAAGAGCTGAGCCTTTACAGTTTAAGGAAAAGAAGATTAAGAGGGGACATGACTGAAGTGTTTAAAATTATAAAGGGAATTAGTACAGTGGATCAAGACTGTTATTTTAAAATGAGTTCATCAAGAACACGGGGACACAGTTGAAAACTTGTTAAGGGTAAATTTCGCACAAACATTAGGAAGTTTTTCTTTACACAAAGAACGACAGACACTTGGAATAAGCGACCAAGTAGTGTGGTAGACGATGTTAGGGACTTTCAAAACTCGACTTGATGTTTTCTTGGAAAAAAATAAGTGGATAGGACTGGCGAGCTTTGTTGGGCCGAATGGCCTGTTCTCGACTAGAGTGTTCTAATGTTCTAATTAGGACTGAGGTCCCAGTTAAATATGGGCTTTCACCAGTCCAGTGGGCAAGAATAATAAAAAAAAAATGGGAATTCGGTCCGGAGAGATCAATCGAGGGGCAGGCTATGACCCTCTGGGAGCAGGTGGCCTTATGGCTAAGGCCATTTGAACTGACCACCTGCCAAATAGTGCTTTATTTTTTTTTTGCAGTGTTTAATGTTATATAACTGTAAAAACATTGTGCTACTTTGTCTAAAGGATATTGGAAGGTCAGATGAAATTGAAAGTCACCACAGGTCAGGATGGTGCCTGTCAAGCACCTCCTTGTATACACAGAGTACAAGCTCAATAAATGATTCTGCATGCACCACACTGCCAAGCTGAAAAAAATCATTATTTCAACAAGGTGTACAAAACAAGACAGTTTCAACATCAACTCTTCAGACTTTAAGCCACATTTGCCCATTTTCTTTGAGCTTGTAAATATCTCAACATGAAATATTCAAACTTTACTTTCCCAGTCCCTCCCAAGGCATTGCACTGGTTTGGTAGCTTTCAGCAAGCAGTAAATTGATAAGACACACACACACACACACACAGAGGCACACACAACCACAGGGTTAGAATTACATTTCTTCCTGCCACACCGAAGGATAAGCAGATCAAAACCTTCAGCCGAGATTTAACAGGACATTAGAATATTTATGGAATAGAAAAAGCAAACATCATCTGCCATTCATGCCTCTTTTTTATTGGGGAAAATTGTGAGACTGAATCATTTCAGATAAACTTCAGCCACATTACCACGTCTCCTCTATAAGTCACGAATATGGTGATTATTTATTTAAAGACTGGCCTTTTCTTCTAAGCTGCTGACCCGCTATACCACCCTCAGCAATGAGCTGGATCACCCTCAAGGAGTCGCACAACACGGCTGTAGTGCCGTGACAGACAATGTGGGTAACGTGCCTCAACGTGGTGCTCAACGCCAGCGGTACGCAAGGATTCTCCAAGGAGACATAGTACTGAAGGTATCCGGGGATTAAACAATTCAGACGTGATTAAGGTGCACATTGCAGACTTTCATTTGAGGGCATTTACATCCATTTTAGTCACACAACACTTTTTCTATGTGTAACGTACGTTTAACACAATAATAATAATACATTTTATTTATTTGTAGGCGCCTTTCTAAACACTCAAGGACACCGAACAATAGACAAAGCACAGATTATAAACAAAAGTAAAATACAAAAGTTAAAATTAGACAGAGCAATTGTAATCAAAGAGAAATAGCAGTCTTAAACAAATGAGTTTGAAGTTTAGATTTGAAAAGTGAAAATGATTCAATACTTCTAAACTCAGATGGTCGTGAGTTCCAGAGCATTCAGTTGCTCTGCTCCCCATGGTGGTAAGACGGACGAAGGGGACAGTCAAGTGGATGGAGGAAGAGGATCTTCACTTATTCCATGTGTCTGTGGCTCTCTGTGAAGAAAAACGTCCTAATAAAATACGCCTGTTTAGTGCCTCATTGGGACTCGGACTGCCAAGTCAGAGGTTTTCATTTTGATCTTTCTACAATAGTCTTTCTGTTTAGTCATTCTGGTGTATGTTCAGACCATTGTGTGTGTGTGTATAATTGTATTTAGCTAGGTATTTATTGATTTAAAGTACTTCTGTAAAAAGCCAGATTTCCCATTAGGGACAAATAAAATTCTATCTATCATATAGTGCCTTTCAAATCTACCTACCTCTCTCTCTATATATATTTATACTGTATATATGTATATCTCTATAAGTTTCTGAGTTAAAAGTGTTTCTAAATTGCATTATCTAAGGTTCTATTTCTCTCTCCATTATTCTTTGAATTCTCACATCAATCACCTCTCCAGTCCCAAACATTTTACAGAAAATTGTGCTTCTACTGTACAAAGGTCTCATCATAATATGTCATCCATTTATTTTGTTTTCCATTGCAGTTTTGACTTAAGAACAAGTTCAGCTAGATAATTTAACTTAGCAGATGTTGTCATGCATTAATCAAAGTTTCTCAATGAAACAGACTCACTTTTAAAGCTTTAATACTAAAAGTTTAAAATGTTTGGCAAGGATAAGCATTCTGAATAAGGCCATTAACTAAAGCTGTGTTTTCTAAAGGACATCTCATCTCTGTCCTGTCTCCCTAATGACAATGTAATAGAAATAGGAAATGCACTATATGACAGATAGATATGAAAGGCACTATATGATAGATAGATAGATAGAGGGAGAGGCACTATAAAATAGATAGATAGATAGATAGTGTGATGGACGGTCGGGATGTCCCTGAACAGAAAGAAGGAGGAAGAGCAGGCTTTTCAGGGCACTGCATCCCCCGGGACGCTAGGTGGCAGCTCCCCTGGACAGCAGTGGTTCCCCAGATTCCCTCAAAGCATCCTGGGACATTGGATTCCGTTTCCTCAGCCCTGTTGGGTGCCGTGGTTGACACCAGGGGGAGCTCACAAAGAACCTGGGCACTCCTACTATTACAACAACCCGGAAGTACTTTGGAGTCACGAGGACGGAAGCCTGCAGTACTTCCGGGCTACATAAGAAAGGATGATGTGGCATTGACCCGGAAGAAGAGATGGAGTACTTCCAGGTCATAGACTATTTAAAGGACTGGTCAAGACCCAGTAGGGAGAGCCAGAGTTGGGAGGTTGGGTGACTAAGCTGCTGGGAGTGGAGGATTATTTATTGTATTATTGATTATTGAGTCGTGAATTGTGGAGTATGCGGTGCTTTGTGCACTATATTTGAAGACATTATTAAAGAATTCTTCATGGTGCTTTTACACATGTGTCCTGGACATCTGTCTGGTGGGTTTAATGGGGCAACAGCACCTCTAGCGTCCACAATAGATAGATAGATAGATAGATTTTGATAGGAAATGCACTATATGACAGATAGATAG
>JANRMT010062824.1:2741910-2756809 GCA_026402145.1 Polypterus bichir lapradei | reverse complement strand
GATAGATAGATAGATAGATAGATAGATAGATAGATAGATAGATAGATTTTGATTGGAAATGCACTATATGACAGATAGATAGATAGATAGATTTTGATAAGAAATGCATTATATGACAGATAGATAGACAGATAGATTTTAATAGGAAATGCACTATATGATAGATAGATAGATAGATAGATTTTGATAGGAAATGCACTATATCACAGGTAGATAGATAGATAGATAGATAGATAGATAGATAGATTTTAATAGGAAATGCACTATATGATAGATAGATAGATAGATAGATTTTGATAGGAAATGCACTATATCACAGATAGATAGATAGATAGATAGATAGATAGATAGATAGATAGATAGATAGATAGATAGATAGACAGATAGATTTTGATAGGAAATGCACTATATGACAGATAGATAGATAGATAGATTTTGATAAGAAATGCACTATATGACAGATAGATAGATAGATAGATAGATAGATAGATAGATAGATAGATAGATAGATAGATAGATAGATAGATTTTGATAGGAAATGCACTATATGACAGATAGATAGATAGATAGATTTTGATAAGAAATGCACTATATGACAGATAGATAGATAGATAGATTTTAATAGGAAATGCACTATATGATTGATAGATAGATAGATAGATTTTAATAGGAAATGCACTATATGATAGACTAGCAGAATAGCCGCGCTTCGCAGCGGAGAAGTAGTGTGTTAAAGAAGGTATGAAAAAGAAAAGGAAAAATTTAAAAAATAACGTAACATGATTGTTAATGTAATTGTTTTGTCATTGATATGAGTGTTGTTCCCATATCTATATCTATCTATATCTATATCTATATCTATATATATATATATGTATATATATATATATATATATAGCAAAATACATATCTATATACAAATCTACATATACATATATATATATATATATATATATATATATGCATACCTATCTACATCATATATACACACACATATACATACATACATACACAGACACACACATATATATAATTTGTGTGTGTGTGTATGTATGTGTGTGTGTGTGTGTGTGTGTGTGTGTGTGTGTATACACATACATACAAACATACACACAGGTATATATAAATATATGTGTATATATATATATGTATATGTCTATATGTGTGTGTATAGCTTTGATCACTGAGTGCAAGGGAAAAATAATAAAATGTAGTCTATAAGTTATTAAATAGTAAAACATTAACGTTTTATGAAGTAAAGTTACATTGAGCACTACTGGAGTGGTTGCGGGTAAACTACATTTTAAAGACGGTATAACAGAAGAGGTAAGTAGTACTAACAGCAGCTAAAATGTATATGGATCATCTCTCGGTAGTAGATCCCTTTTGAAAGGCGCTACACGACGGCTGTGGTATAGAAATTACATTTTCTATGTGAAAGTCCAAATTTCTGCCTCTAATAATGTGCCTTACCAGCAATTAAAGAAAATTAGTTTTGTGTTCTCTGCAGTGTTAAGAGAGAAAGGCTTTGGTTTGGGATAAAAGGAAAAAAGGTGTAAAGAAAGGAAAGTTGCGTTTTTCTTTTATATAGTATAGAGAGATGTGTTCGCTGACGATATGAGCGCCTTTTGGGGACAGTCGCGGTGGGTCTTGTGCAGACTGGTGAGACGTCCCAGCTATTAATCGGCTGTGATGGCACTGTCAGTCCTTCACTCCTGTGCGTGTCTTCATAAGAGCTGACGACCTCATAATCGTATACGTGCAAAATAAAGTGCGAAGCGCCTTAATATTATTTTGCCGCAGAAGCGCAGTCAGCGTGTTAAAGGCCGGCACAGTTATGCGCGCGCGCCGGCTGCTCGACTTTTGCTGGGCAGGAGACGCCAGTTTTTGCAGACACGTTCACATGATCAAAAGTCTCCGCGCTCTTTGGAGGTCATTCATATACAAAATACCCGCGCCTCGCAGCGGAGAAGTAGTGGGTTAAAGAAGTAATGAAAAAGAAAAGGAAACATTTTAATAATAACATAACATGATTGTCATGATGTTGCTGTCATATACATGCCTGCCTAAATAAGTCACCCTCGCTTCGCTCTTACTTTTTTACCGTTCATTTAATCATGGCTAGTGGCGGAAAAATTATAAAATGGAAGGAGGATTACACTGAGTATGGCTTTACCAAAACAATTATTGATGGCGAATCGATTATTCATAAAGCTTGAATTGGTGATCTGTTTTTGTGTGTTAACCTCATATTTTTTCATACTTCTTCTCAAACCAAGGTGGTGCGAGGCTAAAATGAATTGGGATGCGCTGATCAATGTAATCGGTGTACCAGGAAATCATGCATTGACAAAAGTTCCCCTTTGATTGTAATGCAAAGTGTGATTAAATGCATTATTTTTTAACGCGTTATGGAGCACATGCATCGAAGCTTCTCAGCTGTGCTTGTGCTAAGAAAATTAAACATTTTAAAAATAACGTAACACGATTGTCAATGTAACCTTTTGTAAGTAGTGCCTGGAGGATTCAGTGTGGAGAAAGTCTAGAGACAGAGTGTGTATTAACGTGGATTTCTCTGTATTTGGTGGCAGTGTGACGAAGTTGCTTCGGAAGACGGCGTTAGCCGCGGAGCTCAGCTCAGAGCGAAATGAGGTAAATGGGAGGGGAGATGATGACGTGACTCCCCCACCCGCCTTAACTGTCAATCCCCCACAAACACAGTCTCTCGGAATTTGCATAAGCACACCCCTTCACCTGCAATTTTAACTTAGTTACAAAGTGATCAAAACTCTCGTTTATATCCTGCGTCCTCTCATTAAACTTGTATCCCGCATTATCCTTGGGCACGAAAAGCACCAGCGGCAGCCTGTCTATTAAGTTAATTTAAAGTTTAGGTTTATACCTCGCTTTGTTTCCGAAGTAGCTGTACTGATGAATATGGTAGTATGTCACTCGCTCGCTTCTTAATGTTTCGCTGCCTTCTCAATTATATAATGCATGTTTTGTTCAGCGTATTTTGGAGCTCTTCCTGGTTTTCTACATAGTGCGTTGACAGTCAGTTCACGTGATTACGTGGGCGGCGTAATGATGTCACACGAAACTCCGCCCCCACGGCGGTCAAGCTCAACTCCATTACAGTAAATGGAGAAAAATACCTTCCAGTTATGACCATTACGCGTAGAATTTCGAAAAGAAACCTGCCCAACTTTTGTAAGGAAGCTGTAAGGAATAAGCCTGCCAAATTTCAGCCTTCTACCTACACGGGAAGTTGGAGAATTAGTGATGAGTCAGTCAGTCAGTCAGTCAGTCAGTCAGTCAGTCAGTGAGTGAGTGAGGGCTTTGCCTTTTATTAGTATAGATAGATAGACAGATAGATTTTGATAGGAAATGCACTATATGACAGATAGATAGATTTTAATAGGAAATGCACTATATGACAGATAGATAGATAGATAGATAGATAGGCACACATGAACCTTTCAAACTGCATGTCAAATTAAAAACCAATCTTTGAAGTTCAATGAACTCTCTGAAGACCTTTGTGGTCAAGCTGTGCTGAGGTGCAGACCAGGGCGAGGGTACCAAGCCATTTCTTTAAATTTTCCAAGGAGTTCAATTGTCTCAAGAACTGTGAAATGTAAGAAGTTTGGAACCTCTAGGACTATTCCTAGATTTGGCTGCCCTGTGAAATTGAGTTACTGGGTAAAAAGGCCTTAGTCAGGGAGGTGACTAAAAACCCAGTGGTCACTCTAATCTTAGTAGTTCTCCATCAATCAAGTGTTCATGGTAAAGAGGGTAACTTCTGCTTGGTAAATAGCATTTCAAGGACTCTGAGATTGCAAGGAAAAAGACTCTCTGAACTGATTAGATAAAAACTGAACCTGTTGGGCAGAACTCCAAGCTCTACGTGAGTCAAAGACCAGGCACTGCTCATGACCTGCCTAATATCATCACTACGCTGAAGCATGGTTGTAGCAGCATCATACAATAGCAATGCTTCTCAGGAGCAGGTACAGGTGGACTGGTCAGAATTGAGGAAAGGATGCATGCAGCCATTTGCAGACAGGTCCTTGTAGAAAACCTGCCACCTTAGACTGGGGCAACGGTTCACCTTTCAGCATGACAATGACCTGAAGCAAACAGTCAAAACAACAGTGGAGTGGCTTCAGGACAAGTCTTTGTTTGTCCTTGAGTGGCCCAGCCAAAGCCCAAACTTAAACCCTACGGAGACCCCTGAAGGCGGCAGAGACTGTCTGAATCCTGGTATGCAAAACTTTTCCCAAGAAGACTAAAAGTTGGAACTGCTGCCAAAAGGGGCTTCTATCCATCCATCCATCCATTATCCAACCCACTATATCGTAACTACAAGGTCACAGGATTCTGCTGGAGCCAATCCTAGCCAACACAGAGCGCAAGGCAGGGTGCCAGCCCACCACAGAAGGGGCTTCTCCAAAGTACTGAATTAAGGGTCTGAATATTCAGGTTTAGATTTTTAATAAATTTGCAAACCTTTCTGAAAACATATATTCACTTTGTCATTATGGGTTATTGAATGTAGATTTAAAGGCAAAAATGGCAAATGTATCTATTTGAAATTAAATGCATAACACAACAAAGTGTGCAGAAAGTGAAGGGGTCTGAATTCCTTCTGAAGGTACTGTACAAGTTTTCACACACGTGCGCATGGGGGGGACAGCTAAAGGGCTTGAGTGAGGGCAATTCTGAATCTGACCAGGATGGGGCAGAGTGCACTGACTTTTCTTCTCACTTCCCATTTACGGCAGGTTCCACCTGGCCCTGTTGACGTCACTTCCGGGTCCGGACCTATAGAGGAAGGCCTTGCCGACTCCGGCCCCCTTGATGTCACATCGGGGCTCGAGCCTATGGCTGAAGACCTTTCCAATTCCGGCCCCTTTGACGTCACTTCCTACCCTGACCTTTAAAAGTCTCCACCTTTTCCCCGTTCCCTCAGTTCTGTTTTGGACTCCAGTTTTTGCACATCAGTGCTGTCATTTATTTGCAGTTTGCAGCCAGGAAAATACAATACAATACAATACAGTTTATTTTTGTATAGCCCAAAATCACACAGGAAGTGCCACAATGGGCTTTAACAGGCCCTGCCTCTTGACAGCCCCCCAGCCTTGACTCTCTAAGAAGACAAGGAAAAACTCCCAAAAAAACCTTGTAGGGAAAAATGGAAGAAACCTCAGGAAAGGCAGTTCAAAGAGAGACCCCTTTCCAGGTAGGTTGGGCGTGCAGTGGGTGTCAAAAGAAGGGGGTCAATACAATACAATACACAGAACAGAACAAATCCTTAATATAGCATAATAATACAAATTTTAGAAGTACAGAGCAGAATTTAACAGTAGATGATATCCCATAATAAGATTTTGATATTTTTAGAGTGCTGGAAACCTCATCCGTCAAGCTGCCTCCCCATAAAATAATATATGTGTGGCTGCCCCAAATCCTGCTATGGCACTTTGTGGAGTTTGTGACAAAGTATAAGTGCACCCTAATTTTAGGGAAGCACAAAAGCTTATTTGAGGCTCAGATTTCTCCTTCTTGCTACGGAGGTGTTATCGTTATGACAGCTTGTGCACAACTGCTTTCTGTCCAAAGCCTAATGTGAATATGAGACACTGAGCAGAGATGCCCAGCGGGGGGGATTGGCTAATAGATTACATTTTTATCAAAAAAAAAAAAAGAAATCCTTTATTCACTGAGAACAGTATTTCGGCACAGTTCCTTCTATATTATATTCACAAAAATCTTGACTAATGTGTAGTTTAGGCAGACCCCTGCTGTGAAATAATGCTACTACACGGATATTATATCGGGCTCTTTAAAAGCATGATGAAATTTAGGCTTAATGACAAAGACAAATATAAATGAGAAATACAAATGTGAAGTGCACTGCAAAAAATTAAATGTTTGTATCTCAATCAATTTATCATTAAAGCTTTATATAGGAGGGTAGATAATTTGAATTTATGTCAGTTTTGGATTTAAACACAGACGTACTGACGAAAGAAGTAAGGTTTTCAAATCACTACATTATCATTCAGCTCCGATGCTTTTTTATTTTTTGATGCTTGCATTTATAATACTTTTTTGCCATCTTTAAATCACATTTTTTCAAATAGGCTAAAATGGAAGGATTCATAAGAAAGAAAGAAAGAAAGATGGACTATTTTATTCGTCGTTTTTCTCAGGGTACACCAGTCACCTATAATTACTTTTTAGGGTCTGTCAAGCATGTGCACCTGAGGCTCATCTTCCAAGCATTATAGGTAAGCACTACAATTCTTAAACACAAGGGGGCGCCATTACTGATGGTATCATCTCTTCTTTCTCCCACATCCCTAAGAAACCACTCAAATGAGGGCAACTGACTCTGTCCCTTCCAATCCAACCACCATAAAGCCAAGGCACTCCCAGCAGGAGTTTTTACATTCCAGAAAGAGCAGACAACAGAACGGAGCTCCCACTTGAGTACCCGCCGCTCTACTAAGCCTTGAACCACTTTGAGCTTTGCTTTATTTGCCATCAAGCATCTGTTTATTTTGGGACCGTGCAATTATTAAAAGGAGCATTATTCAGAGCACTCTACAATTGCACTTAATTACAAAAATAAACAAGTTCTATTGCAGTTTTGTGGCAGATGAAATTTAACGTCAGCAAATGTAAAGTATTACGCACGGGATGTAAAAATGTTAGGTTTGAATACATAATGGAAGGTCAGAAAATTGAGAAGGACTTAGGAGTCGTAGTGGACTCACTATAAACTGCCAGACAGTGTTCAGAAGCCATTAAGAAGGCTAACAGAATGTTCAGTTATATAGCGCCTTCATGTATGATGTACAAGTCCAAGGAGGATCTGCTCAAGCTTTATAACACACTGGTGACGCCTCATCTGGAGTCTGTGAAAGGCGCTATACGGGCGCCCGACCCGACACAGACTGACAACGGAGGCGCAGGTAAAAATAAAACAAAAACAAATCAAAAATATTCTTCTTCCTCTACTCCTCCCAGGCAGCTTCCTCCTCCTCTTCCCGACTCTGGCGCCTCGATTAGTGGCTGCAGGCTCCTCTTATAGCCCACCCGGAAGTGCTTCAGGTGATAGTTAACCTAATTCAGGCTGCACTTCTGGTTGTGGCTGCATTCCAGACTCGTTAAACCGTGCAGCTCCTCCCGGTGGTGGCCACGGAGCACAACAGGGCTGAGTCCTGAAGTCCCAATGTAACCCAAGAGGGCTGCCACCACACATTCCAGGGGCCGTAGTGTGCATCCCATGGCTGCTCCCCCAGATCCAGTGTCAAAGGGCATGGGACCCGGCCGTCTGCCACAAGTCTTGTGTGCAGTTTTGGTCTCCAGGCTACAATAAGGACATAGCAGCACTAGAAAAAGTTTAGAGAAGAACAACAAGGCTGATTCTGGGACTACAGGGGATGAGTTATAAGGAAAGATTAAAAGAGCTGAGTCTTAAGGAGATGAAGAGGAGACCTGACTGAGGTGTACAAAATGATGAAGGGAATAAGTGCAGTGGATCGAGACGGTGACTTTAAAATGAGTTCATCAAGAACATGGGGACACAGCTGGAAACTTGTTAAGGGGAAATTTTGCACAAACATTAGGAAGTTTTTCTTCACACAGAGAACCACAGACTCTTGGAATAAGTGACCAAGTAGTGTGGTGGACAGTATGACTTTAGGGACTTTCAAAACTCAACTTGTTGTTATTTTAGAAGAATAAAGTGGACAGGACTGACAGGCTTTGTTGTGCCGAATGGCCTGTTCTCATCTAGATTGCTCTAGCGTATTGTCAACGATTTCCAAGGGGTGCTCTTACTTTTTCACATAACTGTGATGGCATTCTATTGTCTCTATTATTTTTTTAATGAGATTCAGTACGAAAAAAACATGTAGTTTGAAGAAAATAAAATATCTAAAATGCTCCAATGTTCAAATCAATCACGAAAGTTAAAAAACACTCCTGAATGTCATGCCATACAACAACAACAACAACATTTATTTATATAGCACATTTTCATACAAAAAAATGTAGCTCAAAGCGCTTTACATAATGAAGGATAGAAAAATAAGAGACACAGTAAGAAAATAAAATAAGTCAACATTAATTAACATAGAATAAGTGTAAGGTCCAATGGCCAGGGGGGACAGAAAAAACAAAAAAAAACTCCAGACGGCCGGAGAAAAAAAAATAAAATCTGCAGGGATTCCAGGCCATGAGACCACCATACACACATTCTTGAATTTCCATCCATCCATCCATTATCCAACCCGCTATATCCTAACTACAGGGTTACGGGGGTCTACTGGAGCTAATCCCTGCCAACACAGGGCGCAAGGCAGGAAACAAACCCTGGGCAGGGCGCCAGCCCACCGCAGGACACACACACACACACCAAGCACACACTAGGGAAAATTTAGAATCGCCAATGCGCCTAACCTGCATGTCTTTGGACTGTGGGAGGAAACCTGCGCAGACACAGGGAGAACATGCAAACTCCACGCAGGGAGGACCCGAGAAGCGAACCCAAGTCTCCTAACTGTGAGGCAGCAGCGCTACCCACTGCGCCACCCTGCCCATTGTTGAATTTGTATAAACATATTATTGCAATTTAAAATGTCAGAAATATGCAATGCATGACGACAAGAACACACTTCAAGAGTTTAATGTTAATAGCAAAACTAATAAAATTATTAAAATAATTAACAGTTGCTTATAATGAATACCCAAGTGTTACTGTAAATGGGAGAATGAAATCATAAATAACGTGCAGTTTGCATCTCAGGGTAAGCTAAGCAGAGATGTTGCATTTCAAATGTTTGCCAGTATATTTCACACATCCTGCTAGTGCAATGTCTAAATGTGCTTCTTCTATGAAGAACATATCATTAAGTGGTACTGGAGAGCCACATGCTGTGTGTTCGATTTGAGGACCACAGAAGAAGTTCCATTAAAGGACTGATCCGTGACTCGTAACCCAAATTGGGGCCCTGGAGACAAAGCTGGAAGGTAGAGCACCTCTGCCATTATCATTCTCTGACTACATACTGTATCTCTAAGACACAGTAGATAAAACATGAGTGATACAGTATATATATATATATATATATATATATATATATATATATATATATATGTATGCTCCTACCTGTATCTTTTGGGATTTTGTAGACCATACTGGTAATTATTTTGAAATAAGAAGGACTCAATGCATTATTAAGTGCCTGTCTAAAAATGGGCCATCCAGTGTATTCACTATTCACTGTACAATCTCAGTACATTTTCCAATGTAGGACGATGTCATTTTATTTGTTTATCATTTCCAAGAGAGTCCATGCAAACCAAAAGAAAAAACTACAGTAAAACCTTGGATTCCAAGTAGCTTAGTTTGCGAGCGTTTTGCAAGACAAGCTAAATTTTTAAATTAATTTTAACTTGAATAATGAGCAAGGTTTTGCAATACGAGTAGTATGTATATGCTTTGTTGGCCGGGCGTCACGTGATCACAACTGAGCTGATGGTTCTTCTTTCTCTCTCGCCACAGGATTGTGGGTAATTGTCTCCCATGCTCGGTCTCAGTCGGTGTGCCTCACTCATATAGTCAACATCCATATGAGCGTATACTGTTTACTATAGCATTGTGACTTTGTGTGTGTGTGTGTGTTGTAATGTGTGAGTCCCTGTCTTGCACTCCAAAACACGAGGCTAAGTCTCAGTACTTTAGCAAAACCAGCTTTATTCAGCGCGAAACAGGAACAGCAAGGTTATTTAATGTATCGGGATCTGCCGCTCTCCTATACACAGACACAGCAATCCAGCAGGGTCATGACCAGGTTAGTGGTCAAGTAATACTGTGCCCTGCATTTATAATGTTCCTTGTTTCACCCATCGACGGCAGCACCCATGACCTTTTCGGATTCGCTTTTACGGCAAATTGCTACAACGCTGGGAGCCTGCAGTTGCTTTGGGACACTCCTTGTTAGTTAGAGTGAAAGTCGTCCTACACAGTTACCCTCCTCCTCCTCTCCTCTCTCTAGTCTCCCTCACACCAGCCACGAGTCTTTTCAAAGGTAAAGTGCAAGTTAATTTGTTTTACATATTTTTACTTTATATTTTGTTTTAATCATTTTTATATAAATATTTTTGGGTTGTAGAACGAATCATTTGAGTTTCTATTATTTCTTATAGGGAAATTCACTTTGATATACGAGTGCTTTGGATTACAAGCATGTTTCTGGAACGAATTATGCTCGCAAACCGAGGTACCACTGTACTATAAAATCCAATCATATTACTTTGTTTTTCTTGTTATCAATAATTGAGGTAGAGCAGTCAGCAGTGCTTCCTCATAGCTCTATGGATGTTTTCATCTGATGAATGGTCCAGTTTCCTGCATCTTGGGTTTATTGGTGTATCCTGGCTTGGATTTGGACCCAGGTAGGATTTGTGATAGACTGGCCTCATGTGAAGGTCTGGTTCCTGTCTTTAAATGTAGTCCTTTTGAAATTTACTCCTGCTTTTCTGACAACCCTGAAATAACTGCTGGGGGTTGTTATGAAATGGACAGTTTGAAGGATGAAAAAGCCATTAAATAGATTGACTTTAATTTGAAAATCTGTTAGACTTAACAAGGTTAGATGAAAATATTTAACCCATCAATTTATATTCTAACCAAGGGTCTTTGAAGAGCCAACCTCAATTCCAAAATGTTGGGATAGTATGCAAAATGCTAATAAAAAACAAAAATAAGTGAATTGTAAATGTTGTTTGTAAATGTTGTTCATCAAAAAGACAAAATACATTTTGTATAAAATTTCACAGGGAAGCCATCTGGGCCTGCAGCTTTCCCACTTCGCAGTGAGTGTATTGTTATGTTTCAGGAACTATTTTATAAAGTAAGCTTTTTGTTCAAATATGTTATGTACTAAGTACATGCACACTGATATTCCTTCATACTGTACTAAAAAAACAGAGTCATTCAACTGGATACTATAGATTGAATCCCATTGCAACGAAATTCATGACACCATAAAAATATTGCATTAAAATGGAAATTTCATTATAATGAATATGGCAAGAAGATGTATACTGTTGTGACCAGGGTCGCCAGGGATTCGCCATCTCTAATGGCAGCAGGAAAAGGACAGCTCCGTAGCTGCTCTGCTGCTTTTAAAACCAAAGACAAAGTAATTGGTTGTCTTCTGCAGAATCAGGTTTATCATGTAACGTGCTTGTCGCGTGATGTTTAGAACATTTAAAACCTGGCATTGACCACACTATCCTGGTCTACCACAGTGGTGATTCCAAGCCACTGGTGTTCTTCAAATGTGAAGATGGGAACTAAAGCAGGACAATTGCCACCGTGTCACAGCTCTTGAGTGCTAAAGTAAAAGCTCCTATTTTGAATGAAGTCTTGAGACTGTACCTGTCTTTTCTATATAGTGATAAAGTACCTGTATCTTCCCTGGAAACTTGAACTCTCCTTCCTCTCTCTTGTGCAATTCTGTGTCCCAAACTTGACAATACCTGCATAAAAAAACTTCTTAAACTGCAAAAAATATTTTATTTGAAAATGAGGTGTTAGAGGTAAGTAGAAATACAGGTATGAATAAAGAAGAGTATGGTATCCGCACACTACACGACTACCCACTTGGATGCTCGGTGGAGTATTGACTCAGAATTCTTCTTTGTGTAAGATGTTGCACGTACACTCTCGCCGAGACTTCCCAAGACCTGAAATTTCACAACAGACTGACGATTTCTTCGGGTTTAACAACAACAGCAACAACAACATTTATTTATATAGCACATTTTCATACCAATAATGTAGCTCAAAGTGCTTTACATGATGAAGAAAAGAGAAATAAAAGATAAAGTAAGAATTAGAATAAGACAACATTAATTAACATAGAATAAAAGTAAGGTCTGATGGCCAGGGTGGACAGAAAAAACAGAAAAAAAACTCCAGACAGCTGGAGAGAAAAAATAAAATCTGCAGGGGTTCCAGGCCATGGGACTGCTCAGTCCCCTCTAGGCATTCTACTTAACATAAATGAAACAGTCCTCTTTGTATTTAGGGTTCTCTTGGAAGGACTTGATGATGATGGTCATGTAGACTTCTGGCTTTTAATCCATCAATGTAGGACATCATGGTGCTTTGAAAAAAAAAAAAAAACAAGACTGCTAGCTGCAGCATTCCCGAGAATCGGCAAAAAGTGTAGGCATGGTACTAAATATTTTTTGCATTGCATTATCATCTTCGGTGGCCATTTTTGGTCGAAAAAACATTTGATTTAGATTTCATTAAAACAAAATCTGTTAAACATGATATTGTATGAATGTTTGTCTGGGCCCACAAAAATTTCTTCGGTATTCGCTATAAAGTAATCCCTCCTCGATCGCGGGGGTTGCGTTCCAGAACCCCCCGCGATAGATGAAAATCCACGAAGTAGAAACCATATGTTTGTATGGTTATTTTTATATATTTTAAGCCCTTATAAACTCTCCCACACTGTTAACATTATTAGATCCCTCTAGGCATGAAATAACACCCTTTAGTCAAAAGTTTAAACTGTGCTCCATGACAAGACAGAGATGACAGTTCTTTCTCACAATTAAAAAAATGCAAACATATCTTCCTCTTCAAAGAATGCATGTCAGGAGCAGAGAACGTCAGAGAGAGAGAGAGCCAGCGAGAGAAAAGCAAACAATCAAAAAATCAATGCGTGCTTTTGGGATTTTAAGTATGCCGAAGCACCGCGATAAAGCGGCATTTTGTAGAGGAGCGTCCGTGTCCTCTAGGCAAACAGCCTCTGTGCAAACAGCCCCTCTGCTCACACCCCCTCCGTCAGGCAGAGTGAGTGAGAGAGATAGAAAAAAGCAAACAATCAAGCACCGCCCGGGAAGCATATCTTATATCATTGAGGAGTTTTAGTTAATATGTAATACATGCTCTGATTGGGTAGCTTCTAAGCCATCCGCCAATAGCGTCCCTTGTATGAAATCAACTGGGCAAACAAACTGAGGAAGCATGTACCATAAATTAAAAGACACATTGTCCGCAGAAATCCGCGAACCAGCGAAAAATCCGTGATATATATTTAGATATGCTTACATTTAAAATCCACGATGGAGTGAAGCCGCGAAAGTTGAAGCGCGATATAGCGAGGGATCACTGTAATGGAATTTGACCTGTATATGTATTTACTGTATATTTTCATTATAACATTATTGTAATTGTACAAAAACACTTTATGGCATCCTGTAGTTCTAAAAGTGTCTGCAATTTATGAAGTTTCTCCTGAACTCAGAATATCATGTTGTGCTGTTTGTGTTTTTCATTTGATCATTTTTGCTGAAGACACTAATTGGTTTACTCTTTACCATATGTGCATGTCTCCTTCTCCTTAACATAAGGGCGTCATGTCCTGCAGAAAATATGGTCCAAACATGATATAAAGGTTTTGTGGGTTTAGAAGGCCAAAAATAGGGAGGAACCCCCCAAAAAGCTTGATATCTTCCATAACTGGATATCAAAACGAGTCGAATGGTATATCATACACTGAGATTTTCTAGTATTACTGAGTCAGAAGGCATGGGATCAAAAATACTGAAGTGAATTCAAAATTCACTTTTCACAAATTCACAAAATGTTCATACAGTGAATAATTCTTACGAACACAGTAAGTTCCTTTATAAACCTTTATAAATAGAGTGGGAAGCACAGACATCTGGGAAAGGCTCGGAGTAGAACTGTAGACCCCCTGCATTTAGAGGAGCCAACTGAGATGATTTGGGTCTCTGATACAAATCCCTCCCAGACGCCTCCCTGTGGAGGTTTTACAGACATGATCAACTGGGAGGAGACCGTGGGGAAGACCAAGGTCTCGCTTAGAGGATTATATCTCCCAGATGGCCTGGGAACTCCTTGGGATCCCATAGTAAGACTTGGCAAGTATGGTTGGGGGAAAGGACATATGGGACTCACTGCTAAAACTGTTTCCTCCTGTGACCCAGTCTCAG
The DNA here is from genome assembly GCA_026402145.1 of Polypterus bichir lapradei. NCBI lineage: Eukaryota > Metazoa > Chordata > Cladistia > Polypteriformes > Polypteridae > Polypterus > Polypterus bichir. The sequence continues at coordinate 2,742,754 of JANRMT010062824.1, read as the reverse complement.
ATAAGTAGTAGAAAAAAATGAATGAAAGATGTCAGTACAATCTCCAAATTACAATCCTAAATAACCTAAACTATATGTCATTGGGAGAATGGAGTACACTGGAGTACCCTGTGCAAAACCATAAGGATGACAAGAGGAGGACACATAGACCCTACAAAGTGATTTGAATGTCTTAAATTCAGGTTCCTGGAGCACCGAGGCAGGAGCAGTAAACACCATGGTACTGTGCTAGACGTGGCCCCCAAAACTAAATTGCGTCTTTTAATACTCAATTTTTAAGCAGTATAAACATCTACAATTACGTGACATTCCACCATTTTAGCGCATATTAAATTACTTGCTGGGTATCCCTTCAGTTATATTGAGATACAATCCTTCATTCAGACAGCTGATGCTGAGGAGTCTACAGTAGTCAATTATGTTCTCGCAGTTCTTCCCAGTAAACCCTTGGAGGCATCTGTTGAGATCTAAACCTATTAACCGAGATGTACATACTCTGATTAACTCAGGCCATCGATGAAGCTGAGATGATTTGAACTCCGGGAACTGAGCACAACACGAGTCCCTGATGGAAATTGTAAATGATCAGATCCAAACACAGATTATTAAAATTTTTTACAACAGCACAACAGTGAGCAATCTTCTTAATAATTAACTTTCTATTGCTTGTGTATGATTGACAGTGAACTAATATATTAATCTTTATTGGAGATGTATTGACATGAGAGTGGCCCGGAAATGTTTTAGAAAGAAATTTATAATAGAAAAACACAAGAGGAATACAAAAATATGGCAGAGATAGATAGATAGATAGATAGATAGATAGATAGATAGATAGATAGAT
>JANRMT010062824.1:2709357-2730564 GCA_026402145.1 Polypterus bichir lapradei | reverse complement strand
AGGGGGCTGGATGGTCTCATGGCCTTGGTACCCCTGCAGATTTTATTTTTTCTCCAGCCGTCTGGAGTTTTTTTGTTTTTTCTGTCCTCCCTGGCCATCGGACCTTACTTTTATTCTATGTTAATGAGTTTTGTCTTATTTTAATTCTTATTTATTTTGTCTTTTTTCTCTTTCTTCATCATGTAAATCACTTTGAGCTCCATATCATTTGAATGAAAATGTGCTATAGAAATAAATGTTGTTGTTGTTTCAATCAATGGATACGTATGGAGCGGTGTAGAGATCGGTAAGGGGACTATAGAGAAGGTGTCAATGTTTGGAATGCTGTAATTCATCAATAAATATTTTTTTTTTACCAATCCGGTTATTTTTGTGTCTCACCTCGTATATGTCATTTTTTTCACCATCTGACAGAGGTCAATAGAGGGCTTGTTCCCTAATAAAAGACCAGAAATTGAAAATAACATGCATATGTTCTGCCTTCTAGGATTGGCTGTTACGGGGCTAGGACCAAAGATGAAGATTCAAATATCGTACAGTTTATCAGATTCGTGATCAGAAACATCAAAATAGTGCATTCAAATAGACCAGTTGGCCAGTTGCAGTTGTTTGCCGGTATTGTAGGGTGTGTAAAACTTTTTTTCTTTTTTAAATAAATTGCTCCTCTTAAAGATTTCTGTAGAATTTTCTCTGGACACTTCACTTGCACATAAGGTTGACGTCTTATCCCCCACAAGTCCTGCCCAGATAATAAATAGACTATGAGGAGCAAATAGCACATTGACTGCACAGTGCTGTCGAAAACCCGAGTCCCAAAAGCACAGGTACCAATAAAAAACTCCAAGGTTGCCCACTAGAGGGGAAAAACACCATCAAAAAACCCTGACTGGAAACAAAAAAGGGCCTAGGCGAATCTTGATAAAAATAACAGGTTTATTTTCACAAAAGGCTGTGCAAGCCCCAAAGTTGTAAAGAACACAAGGAGAAGCCTGAACTGCAAAGCGATACCAATCCGTAATCCAAACATCGTGGTTGAAAGCATAACAATAAGCATAGTAACAAAAGCAGAATCCAAGAGGTAAAGTCAAAAGCAGAGCACAGGATTGAAATTCCAGAAAACATAAAGCAAAGCAACAGCACATAAACCCACCAAAAATACTCTCCTCCACCAGCACATTCAATGAACCACTAGGGACTTAAACAGAGTGGAGGGCCGATTCCTGGTGGGGATAGGGAGGTGGCCCCGCCCTTTGTAGGACCACCCACCAAGCACAAGGGCCATAACTAAGGTCTTTCACCTTTTCCAATATAAAAACATCCATCCATCCATTATCCAACCCGCAATATCCTAACTACAGGGGTCTGCTGGAGCCAATCCCAGCCAACACTGGGCACAAGGTAAGAAAACAAACCCCAGGCAGGGCTCCAGACCACCACAGAATATAAAAACATACATAATAAATTACACAAACATAAATAAGTGACATAAAATTTGACAAAATAGACACAAAATATGGATTTGAAGCCTAGCCAGGGGGAAAATGCTGGCTGAAACATGACACGTATAATGCAGTCACAAAGAGAGTGTTGACTGGACACATTGGCAAGTCACATTAAGCAAGTAATGCCCTTTATAAAAGAAGGAATATTAGTCAGCAAGACAGCCATTGTGCAGCACCGAGTCTACCACTGGAAAATTGAGAGCGATCATCACAGTTGGCACCGGAGAACCATCTTTACAGTTTATCTGTGTTTCAGTTTAACAAGGTAATTACTTTCAATAAGAAACCAAAGCGTGTTGGGAGGCTGCAATGATCACCTCAGTTAAGTGGCTGGCATTATGGCAGCAGGAGCAACAAGAGAGCATAGTAATAATGAAAACAAGATGACATTCAAGTACTAGTAAGAATTTACTGCAAGGAAGGAAAATAAGGTGGTTTGGATCCGAACAATTTGTGTACATTTAAGAGGAATAAAAATGTCACATTATACTTGAAAGACCTAACCCCAGAAACTGATTTCCAACTAGTATATTTAAATGAAAAGTAGTCATACTTGTAAATAACTGTTAAAGCTAAAAATATAAGTCTTGTTTGGCTGATGTCTTTATCCAAGACTGTGTATAACACTTGAGATTCAACTAGTTGGAGCAGAGGTAGGTGAAATGACTTTCTCATGGTCACACAGTTAGAACCCACCACTTCAGGGTTTGAGGTGCAAAGCCTTGACCATGTGGCATATGGCTGGGTGTGGTACCCAGCCGGGACACCCAGGAGGACCGGAGGAGGGCTTACGCCTCCTCCAGACCCCGACAGGGTGACCGCCCTGGTGCCTTTGGGGATCACGGGAACTGAGCATGGAAGCTCAACCCTATAGGGGCCCGTGGTCACTGCCAGGGGGCACCCCGATGTCTGGAGAGCCCTGGTCCTCAGCACTTCTGCCACACCTGGAAGTGCTGGGGGGAAGACATCCAGGGACACCCGGAGTGCTTCCGGGTGCACGGCCGGTACTTCCGTCACACCAGGAAGGGCCGGCGGAAGTTAATCGGGAGGCACCTGGAGCACGTCCCGGTGTATATAAAAGGGGCCGCCTCCCTCCGTTCGATGGCTGGAGTCGGGAGAGGAGAAGGACAGAGCTTGGTGGAGAGGAGTGGAGGCGGTGAAGAAGGCAGTGTGAGAAAGGCCTGGACTTTGGTGGAGTTTGGGGTTGTGTGTGCACCTTGTAAATAGTAACATATTGTAAATAAACGTGTGTTGGGTGATTTAAAACTATGTCTGCCCGTCTGTGTCCGGGCCGAGCTCCACAACCACTACACCACATTGTTTTAATACATAAGGCAAGTGTGGGGCAAAAATTAGAACATTCATTCATTCATTCGTTTGTTTGTTTTCCACTGCTTATCCGAGAGCAGGTCACGAGGTTAAAAGTCTTAGCAGTGAGGCCCAAATGTCCTTACCAAGGCCTCTCTCCTACAAATGCGGAACTTCTTCCATTTCAGAATTATGATGGCAACTGTGCTCTTGGGAATCCTTCAATGCTGTAAGAATCTTGTTCCTCATAGTCCGAAAGTTCTTTAGGTGCCTTTTTAGAAAAACTCCAAGTGGGCTTTAAAGTGTTCTCTAGCCACTCTGCCATAAAACTCATATAAGTGGAGTGTTGCAGTGGTGTGGCTGTCCTTTCGGACATTTCGCCCTTCTCAATACCAATTCAATGGAGTTCAGCCAGGTTGACCATCAGGTTCACAGCCACCTCTCTTACCAAGGCCCCACTCCCATGAATGCAGGTTATTACAAGCTTCTTCCACTTATGAATGCAACTGTGCTCTTGAGAACCTTCAATGCTTCAGGAATGTTTTGGTAGCCTTCTCCAGATGTGGGCCTCAACACAATCCCATCTGTAAGCTATTTAAGCAATTCCTTGGACCTCATGCCTTGGTTATCCTCCACTGTGGGACCTTCTGTAGATAGGTGTGTGCCATTCCTAAGCAGTCCAATCAACTGAATTGACCACAGCAGCTCTCCAAACAAGGTGTAGAAACATCTCAACTGTGTCTGCACCTGAGCCAAGGGGATCTGAATGCTTGTATCAATAGGATATTTCCATTTTGTATTTTTAATAAATTTCCAAAAATGTATACAACCCTGTTTTCACTTACTCATTCTGGGGTATTGAATGTTGCTAGAAGTGGGAAAAAAATGAATTTAAATGATTTGAGTATAACAAGTGAACCTTGGTGGCAAACCAGCCCAGCTTGGTGCCAGTCCCATGGAATTGGAGAAGGGTTTGGGTCAGGAAGGACATCCAACTTCAAAACTTAAAGCCAAAACCATAATGATGGAATCATGTGGGAAAAAAAAGTATAGGGGTCTGAATATTTTCTGAATCCGTGGGACTTTGTGGCATTTTTAAAAACCTTGCAGTGCAGGTATAAACCTGAACCTACAAAGTAAACTTAATTAAAAATGTGAATCTAGTAGGTTAGGCAGGAAAAAAGGGGATCAGATTGTAGCTGGTGAGCTTAAAAATTATTCATATTTGTAAAGAGACTGCAATCCAGCATATGTGTTGTTAGAACTGTTATGATAATTTATTTTCTTGTTAGCCATGACAGTTGTCTTATCATTTAGTCACATTTCATTTCCAGTGAGTTGCTGTCTATTTTCATCACTTCTTTCACGGCATTTTTATTCAGACGACATCTGCTTTTCTTTATTGTTTTTTTTCCCTTATATCTTCCAAGTTATTTTTGTACATTTCAGCTCAAGAGATTCAGAAGTTGTTAATTGTCTAATTCTGATACAAACAGCAAAGCTTTCCATGACTTTAACGATACTTTTTGTGTTCAATTATCATACAATGCTTCTGGATAAAAGGTACAGTCCCTTCCTAAGGCAAGTGTGTGGTGCTTTGAGAATGAATGATGACACTAATTTCCAAATTTTATGTGTTTAATTATTACATTGCAAACCAGCACAAGTTCTACATGGTTTTTTTTTTTTAACACTGCATATTTTATTTTAGTTTATCACATGGAAGGCGATATTCAGGTCAACATAACTCTGGCCAAAACTTTTTCTTATCACCACCAATTTTTCACGATCCATGAATTAATTGTCATCCATCCATCCATTATCCAATCCGCTACATCCTAACCATAGAGTCACAGGGGTCTGCTGGAGCCAATCCCAGCCAACACAGGGCACAAGGCAGGAAGCAAACCCACAGATTAATTGTCATGTTATATAATTTGCAAACCTGTTTAATCCAAAACTGGGTTGAGGGGGAAGGCAGGAACAAACCCTGGCCAGGGTGCCAGTTCATCACAAGGTGAACACACACACACACCCAAACACACACACTGTAGGGCCAATTGAGCATTTCCAACTACACCTATCCTGCATGACTTTGGACAGTGGGAAGACATGCAAACTCAATGCAAGGATGACCTAAGATGCGATCCCTGGTCTCCTTACTGCAGGATAACAGCACTACCACTGTGCCACAAGTTTGAATTAATTAACATATTGCAGGAGGAGGAGAACAGGTATCCCGGCTAGAAAGGAGGACAGTTTTTTACCCAGATGGGAGGCTCAGTAAAGAAGAACAGATGGGTTGGTTGGCCATCTGGATGAAGAAATAACTGTGCCAGGACAGACTAATATGTTATTTGGACCAGTGGAAGCCGGGAGTTGGCGGTAGTTCCATCCCCGATACAGCAGGTGGCAGTTGTCCTCATCTGGCAGTGCAATCGGAACACCCGCAGGGGTGCCTGGGAGTTGGGAGTCTAGAAATGCAACCTTGTCGGGGTCCATGGGTGCCAATTGAGGGTGCTGTTGGGGGAGGACCTCCCTACTTTCTACATGTCCCAGAAGCTCTTTGAGGAAGACACAGCACAGTACCAGAAGCATTCCTGGATCCGGCTTGAAAAGAAACCCGCCACCTCACGTCAGATGAGTCAGGAGGCAGCAAGCAACACAGGAGGAAGAACTGGCTTTATTTTTTTTTATCACTATTATGACTGGTCTTTGGAAGATGAATTTTGGAAATGGTGCTTAGCAAGTGTGTTGAGCTTTACTGTGTCTGTGGTTTGGGGTTCAGTGGTGTCAGTATAATTTGCAGTGTCTTAAATTGGTTTGAGTCCTACCTGACAGGTCGTAAATTCTTTGTTAGTTGTGGTAATTATACTTCAAAGACACTTGATATTCTATCTGGTGGTCCACAAGGCTCTATCCTGGGTCTGCTGCTCTTTTCAATTTACATGCTTCCGTTAGGTCAGATTATCTCGTGGCATAACGTGAGCTACCACAGCTATGCTGATGACACACAACTGTATTTATCAATGGCGCCTGATGACCCCGACTCTCTTGATTCACTGACCCCAATGTCTTACTTGTGTTTCTGAATGGATGAGTTAGTGATTTTCTCAAAATAAATAAAGAGAAAACAGAAATTTTAGTGATTGTCAAAAATGGATATAATGAGGGTATTAGACATAAACTTGATGCATTAGGATTAAAAGACAAGATGAAGGTAAAGAATTTAGAGGTAACTATTGACTCTGACCTGAATTTTAAATCACATATTAATCAGATTACTAGGACAGCTTTTTTTCACTTAAGAAATATAACAAAAGTTAGACCTCTTATAACATTGAAGAGAGGCTGAAAAATTAGTTCACACTTTTGTTTTCAGTCGGCTAGATTACTGTAACACACTCTTCACAGGACCACCCAAAAATGGCATCAGTCGATTGCAATGAGTGCAGAATGGAGCTGCTAGAATCTTAACTAGGAAAAGAAAATCCGAGCACATGACACCAGTCCTAGCGTCACTACATTGGCTACCCGTGTCATTTAGAGTTGACTTTAAAATTCTGCTTATGGTTTACAAAGCTTTAAATAATCTGCTCCATCGTATATCTCGGAATTCCTCTCACTTTACACTCCAAATCGTAACCTTAGATCTTCAAATTAGTGTCTGCTTAGAATTCCAAGAGCAAAACTTAAAAGAAGTGGTGAGGCGGGCGGCCTTCTGCTGTTAGGCACCTAAAATCTGGAATAGCTGACCGATAGAAACTCGCCAGGCTAATACGGTGAAGCTCTTTAAAAGACTACTAAAAACTCATTACTTTAACATGGCTTTCTCAGAGCTTCATTTTAGTGTCACCCTGATATTCTGTATGTGTGTCACAAAAGACTGTCTTCAGTCAGTGTCCGCTAGTAGTTCATAGCTGGACGGCGCTCAAGGTACCCCAAAACCCAGATAAAGTACAAAGTCTCTTGAAAGTAAAGTCACCAATGTTTATTACAAAAAAAATGATAAACCAGTATTGGTGGGAGAGATAAAGGACAAAATCCACATCAACGAAAATTACAAAATACAGTGGGTATAGATGTGGTGGGCTGGCACCCTGCCCAGGGTTTGTTTCCTGCCTTGCGCCCTGGGTTGGCTGGGATTGGCTCCAGCAGACCCCCGTGACCCTGTAATTAGCATATAGCGGGTTGCATAATGGATGGATGGATGGAGTGGGTATGAAAAAGATTCCCCCCCCCCTTCGAAATATTCACATTTGTTTGCTTTACAGCCTTAAATAAAAACGCACACAAAAAATATCTCTTCCCAGCTTTACTTACTCAATGTAACCTCTAACATCCAAGTGAAAGATATCACAGCTACAGTTCAGAAAAATGATAAAAAATCAAAAACAAGACCTACTGAGATTAATAAAGGACCCCGCCATGTCAATGTCGTTTTGTTGACCCCCCTTTTGCTTTAATGACAGCCTTGAGTCTATTGATTCTTCTCTATCAGCTTTGCACACCTAGATTGTGTAATATTTGCCCCCCACTCTTCTTTACAGTTTAACTGTTCAAGTTCGGTCACATTGGACGGTGAGTGTTGGTGGTCTGCTATCTTCAGATCTTTCCACAGATTTTCACTGTGATTTCACTCTGGGCTCTGACTGGCTACACGAAGACATTCACTTTTTACTCCTTCAGCCGCCGTGTGGTCCATTTTGCTGTGTGCTTCGGGTCGTTGTTGTGTTGAAAGGTGAACATTCTGCCCATCTTCAACTTTCTGGCAGAGGGTAGCAGGTTTTCCTCCAGAATTTAACGGTATTTTGCCCCATTCATTTTCCTTTTTACCCTAATCAAAGCCCCAGGACCCCCACAACAGGATGCTGCCCCCTCCATGCTTTACTGTAGGTATGGTGTGTTGTGGATGGTGAGCTGCATTGCTGTACCGTTTGGTATTGAGGCCAAATAGTTTGATTTTGGTCTCATCTAACCAGAAGACCTTTTTCCACTTGGCATCAGAATCTTCAAGGTGCATTCTGGGAAAGCTCAAACGAGCCTTAATGTGGCCTTTCTTGAGAAGTGGCTTTTTCCAAACAAGTCACAATTGTGGAGCGCTTGTGAAATTGTTGTCACCTGCACACCATTAATGACCACTCTTTCCAATCAAATCCTGTAACTCTTTCAAAGTGACCATTGGCCTCTTGGTAGCCTCTCCTACCAGTTTCCAGTTTCGAGGGATGGCCGGATCCAGGAAGGGTCCTTGTAGTACCAAACACTCGCCACTTCATTTTCATGGACTTTACTGAGCTCCTTCGGATTGCTAAAGCCTTTGCAATTTGTTTGTCTCCATCTCCTGCCTTATGTCTGTCCACAACTTTGTCCCTGAGACCTTTTGAAAGTTGCCTGCCACCTACAGTCAGTTGTTAGCTCTCCGTTGCACTGCCAAGCAAGGGAATGAATGCTCCAGGAATAGCTTCACTAATCACACTCATTACAGTTGATCACAGGTGGAACTGTAGCTGTGATATCTTTCACTTGGATGTTAGAGATTACATTGAGTAAGTAAACCTGGAATAAAAATTGGTTTGTGTGTTTTCATTTAAGGCTGTAAAGCAAAAACAATGGGAACATTTCAAAGGGGGGGATTCTTTTCTATACCCACTGTATATATATATATATATATATATATGTATATATGTATATATATATATACCTGTATATTGCCTCCATTGTTGAAGCAGCGGAACGGAGCTCTGGCCGCAAGGTTGTCGGTGCCTCTTATGGCGGCAATCCACGAACCCGGTGGTGGACACCTAAGGTTCGAGAGGCTGTCAAGTTGAAGAAAGAGTCCTATTGGGTCTGGTTGACCAGTGGGACTCCAGAGGCAGCTGAGGGGTACCGGCAGATCAAGCGTGTGGCGGCATTGGCTGTTGCAGATGCAAAAACCTCAGGCATGGGAGGAGTTTGGAGAAGCCATGGAAAACGACTTTCGGTTGGCACCGAGAAGGTTCTGGCAAACCGTCAAGTGCCTCAGGAGGGGAAAGTGGTGCTCCACCAACACTGTGTACAGTGGAGATGGGGCCCTGCTGACTTTAACTGCAGACGTTATTGACTGGTGGAAGGAATACTTCCAGGATCTTCTCAATCCCACCAGCATGTCTTCCTTAGAGGAAGCAAAGCTAGAGGATTCCGAGGGGGCCCGTCCATAACAGGGGCCAAGGTCACCGAGGTAGTTAAAAAGCTCCATGGTGGCTGGGCCCCTGGGGTGGACGAGGTTCACCCTGGGCTCCTCAAGGCTCTGGATGTTGTGGGGCTGTCCTGGTTGACACGTCTCTGCAACATCGCTTGGAGTCCTGGGTGCAGTTTTGGTCTCCAGGCTACAAAAAGGACATAACAGCACAAGAAAAGGTCCAGAGAAGAGCGACTAGGCTGATTCAGGGCTACAGGGGATGAGTTCTGAGGAAAGATTAAAAGAGCTGAGCCTTTACAGTTTAAGCAAAAGAAGATTAAGAGGTGACCTGATTGAATTATTTAAAATTATGAAGGGAATCAGTACAGTGGATCGAGACTGTTATTTTAAAATGAGTTCATCAAGAACACGGGGACACAGTTGGAAACTTGTTAAGAGAGAAATGTCGCACAAACATTAGAAAGTTTTTCTGTGCACAAAGAACGATAGACACTTGGAATAAGCAACCAAGTAGTGTGGTCGACAGTAAGACGTTAGGGACTTTCAAAACTCGACTTGATGTTTTTTTGGAAGAAATAAGAGGAGAGGACTGATGAGCTTTGTTGGTCTGAATGGCCTGTTCTCGTCTAGAGTGTTCTAATGTTCTAATGTCAGGTCAGTATAAGACAGTAGGAACAGGCAATGATATAACCAGAAAATGTGCAGTGGACCAGACCCCAAGCCCCCTGATGACCATGGGTATTCCACACACTGCCTGTTCCTTCTATGAAATGAACAAAGTCGTCTATACCTGTAAATCCTGGGGAGCAGATGCACTTGTAGGCGTCCTCTTCTTGCACGTCCATCAATCTTGTGCTCACACATGTTGCTCCATTCAGACACGGTTTTTTCCAGCAGACATCAACATTTTCACAGAATTTCCCAAAGTAGTGTTCGTTGCATAGGCATTTATAATCTTTTTGCCAGATATGTGCTCTACAGATACCATTGGCAGAACAAAGTGTATTTTGCGGAGGGTCTCGACAATGTTGATCTCTTACAGTCACATTAAGACGTAGTCCCGATTGACATAATCCTGAATCTTCTGCTTGCATTCCGATGAAGTAATACGTTCCCGGGCCAACCCGGTTTGTGTCAAATTTATGCCATTCCAGTACGCTGTTTTCAAAGGTGAGGTCACTATTTGAATAAGTGGTTTTAGAACAAAACACAAATTCATCCAGTGGCACTTTGACAATTGTTGTTTGTAAAGTTTGGTGTGACTCGGGAGTGGATATAAAGATCTGATCGCCAAGTTGTACCTGAAGAGGACATATCTGAGGAATTGTAGCCTCACTGGAGAATTCTGGATGTGCCCATTCGCTTTGATTTGCCCAACATTCAGTAAAGTCTTCCAGACATGTGTTTTCTGTCCATTTCATTGAGATCCTCTGTGAGCTAGAATGCCATTCGCTCACAGGTTGTCTTTTGCAGACAATATGGCCAGTGATGCCATCTTGAAAAATGAACAACAGGTAGACATACACGGGCAGACTTCTGCAGGCTGCTGTTTCTGAGTTTTTTTGGTTTTCACAGATGTTCATAGTTTTCATCGGAATGGCCAGTGCTCAGAGAAAACAAATCGTGATGTAAGATGAACAAAATGAGTGATAGCTTCACATCAACCTTTAGGGCACCTAAAGTTAAAAAACAAGAAGGACAATATATTAAAAAAAAAAATGTTGTTCCTGCATACTTAAAAATCAAGAGTGTAATCAGAAAGTGACTCCTTTCTAAATTGGGCCCTTCTCAATTCAACTTTATTATCCCATACTGATAAATTAATTTGGTTTGTGCATCAATAATAAACTGATTTAAATAGACAAAAAAACAAGAAGAATGAAATACAAAATAAAAAGCCATTGTGACCAATAGGGGGTTTTGCCGCACCCTAAACACAACCACAACTACAGTTGTGCTTGAAAGTTTGAGAACCCTTTAGTATTTTCTATATTTCTGCATAAATATGACCTAAAACATCATCAGATTTTCACTCAAGTCCTAAAAGTAGATAAAGAGAAACCAGTTAAACAATGAGACAAAAATATTATACTTGGTCATTTATTTATTGGGGAAAAGGATCGAATATTACATATTTGTGAGTGGCAAAAGTATGTGATCCTCACAGATGATCAGTTAGTTTGAAGGTGAATTTCGAGTCCGGTGTTCTCAATCAATGGGGTGCCAATCAGGTGTGAGTGGGCACCCTGTGTTATTTAAAGAACAGGGATCTATCAAAGTCTGCTCTTCACAACACATGTTTGTGGAAGTGTATCATGGCACGAACAAAGGAGATTTCTGAGGACCTCACAAAAAGAGTTGTTGATGCTCATCAGGCTGGAAAAAGTTACAAAACCATCTCTAAAGAGTTTGGACTCCACCAATCCACAGTCAGACAGATTGTGTAGAAATGGAGGAAATTCAAGACCATTGTTACCCTCCCCAGGAGTGGTCGACCAACAAAGATCACTCCAAGAGCAAGGCGTGTAATAGTCGGCGAGGTCACAAAGGATCCCAGGGTAACTTCTAAACAACTGAAGGCCTTTCTCACATTGGCTAATGTTCATGTTAAGAGTGGTGACCAGCAGGGGTCAGTGCTAGGGCCGCTGCTATTTTTAATATATATATATAAATGATTTAGATAGGAATATAAGTAACAAGCTGGTTAAGTTTGCAGATGATACCAAGATAGGTGGATTAGCAGTTAATTTGGAATCCGTTATATCATCACAGAAGGACTTGGACAGCAGACAGGCTTGGGCAGATTTGTGGCAGATGAAATTTAATGTCAGTAAATGTAAAGTATTACACATAGGAAGTAAAAATATTAAGTTTGAATACACAATAGGCGGTCGGAAAATTGAGAGTACACCTTATGAGAAGGATTTAGGAGTTGTAGTGGACTCTAAGCTATCAACTTCCCGACAGTGTTCAAAAGCCATTGAGAAGGCTAACAGAATGTTAGGATATATAGCATGATGTGTGGATTACAAGTCCAAGGAGGTTCTGCTCAACCTTTATAATGCACTGGTGAGGCCTCATCTGGAGTCCTGTGTGCAGTTTTGGTCTCCAGGCTACAAAAAGGACATCACAGCACTAGAAAAGGTCCAGAGAAGAGCGACAAGGCTGATTCAGGGCTACAGGGGTTGAATTATGAGGAAAGATTAAAAATGCTGAGCCTTTACAGTTTAAGCAAAAGAAGATTAAGAGGTGACATGATTGAAGTGTTTAAAATTATGAAGGGAATTAGTCCAGTGGATCGAGACTTGTATTTTAAAATGAGTTCATCAAGAACACGGGGACACAGTTGGAAACTTGTTAAGGGTAAATTTCGTACAAACATTGGGAAGTTTTTCTTCACACAAAGAACGATAGACACTTGGAATAAGCGACCAAGTAGTGTGGTAGACAGTAAGACGTTAGGGACTTTCAAAACTCGACTTGATGTTTTCTTGGAGGAAATAAGTGGATAGGACTGGCGAGCTTTGATGGGCTGAATGGCCTTTTCCCGTCTAGAGTGTTCTGATGTTCTAATGTTCATGAGTCCACCATCAGGAGAACACTGAACAACAATGGTGTGCATGGCAGGGTTGCAAGGAGAAAGCCACTGCTCTCCAAAAAAAACACTGCTGCTCGTCTGCAGTTTGCTAAAGATCACGTTCACAATCCAGAAGGCTATTGGAAGAATGTTTTGTGGACGGATGAGACCAAAATAGAACTGTTTGGTTTAAATGAAAAGTGTTATGTTTGGAGAAAGGAAAACACTGCATTCCAGCATAAGAACCTTATCCCATCTACCACCATGCTGGTGGTAGTATCATGGTTTAGGCCTGTTTTGCTGCATCTGGGCCAGGACGGCTTGCCTTTATTGATGGAACAATGAATTCTGAATTATATTAGAGAATTCTAAAGGAAAATGTCAGAACATCTGTCCATGAACTGAGTCTCAAGAGAAGGTGGGTCATGCAGCAAGACAACGGCCATAAGCACACAAGTCGTTCTACCAAAGAATGGTTAAAGAAGAAGAAAGTGAATGTTTTGGAATGGCCAAGTCAAAGTCCTGACCTTAATCCAATTGAAATGTTGTGGAAGGACCTGAAGCGAGCAGTTCATGTGAGGAAACCCACCAACATCCCAGAATTGAAGCTGTTCTGTACGGAGGAATGGGCTCAAATTCCTCCAAGCCGGTGTGCAGGAATGAGCAAAAGTTACTGGAAACGTTTAGTTGCAGTTATTGGGGGGTCACACCAGATACTGAAAGCAAAGGTTCACATACTTTTGCCACTCACAAAAATGTAATATTCAAACATTTCCCTTAATAAATAAATGACCAAGTATAATATTTTGGTCTCATTTGTTTAACTGGTTTCTCTTTATCTACTTTTAGGACTTGAGTGAAAATCTGATGATGTTTTAGGTCATATTTATGCAGAAATACAGAAAATTCTAAAGGGTTCAAAAACTTTCAAGCACAACTGTACACAAGTCCTGGGTTCAAACAAGTTATTTATTGCACACAAAGGTTATCCAAGCACTATTTTCAGCAAAAGTCTTTTTCTCCGCCTCTTTTGTCTCTCCTTCACTCCTCCTCAGTTAGCTTCGTCAACTTCCACCGGACTCTAAGGGCTCGTTTATACTTCACGCTCAGAACACGTATGTGCCCGCATCATGGCTGCCACCTGTTCCCAGCGTTCATTTGACGCGTCCTCTGAGCAAATCCTCGGAAATTAACGTGACGCGTGCGCGAGTTCAGTCCCAGCAAAAAGTCGGAGGGCGCAGTGTGATAAAAGTTTACTATTTACATGTGACAGAAAGCCGCTTTGAGGATTGTACGGGATCGATGTGCGTGCTTCGATGTTTGATGAATGGTTCAATGTGGTGAAGCAAAATGCCGACATTAGGGATCCATTCCCGGGAATGACACAGTGCACGGGCATCTCACATGTGAACGGTTTTAGAACGAGCGACACATATTTTTAATAAAACTAGTGTAATATGTTGACACCAATAAAAGACTAACCTTAACTACAGGCAGTTCATGCTGTCATATAAGTACATGTATCTAGTTAGTTGCGGTAATAAGAGCATAGAAAGCGCAACGTGTCGAGCGTGCGGTCATCCAGGTGAGAAAGCACCTTCATGTAGAGTACGCCAGCTGCTCAGAAAGCACGCTCTGCCTCCACTCAAGTAGGCGACACAGTCATCAGATACTGATACACTTGTTCAAAACAACGCCCGCACTTGATGCATCCAGTTTCTTGTCATCATTCTGTGATGGTAAGTTTCTTGGCACAGATAATGCGGATGCAACAGACTGACACATTGTAATTTCAACTTCCTGTTCAAAGCTGTTGTCTGATGACTTTCATTCCTGGGAATGGGAAACGCCCGGGAATGGAATCCCTAGCTGACATACAGATGCATTTGTGGTGCTTTTATATTCAAGAGTCGCATATTATGACACAATACATTTTAAAACTCTCACATACCATCTTTTGTGCCATCTTTTTTTTCTGGGGCTTCCTCCTGACCTGACAGCTGCGACAAACAGCGATAGATCGCCACTCTGAGCACATTAAATGTCTGATATTCCAACTCTTTGCACATTTAGAATCACTAGATTTATACTTAATATCACTTTCGTGATGAAATGCATTAAAGTACATATGTTACACTTTTCAGATAAATCGTTAATTTCATTTATATAATGAATACTGTTAATAATTTAATAATTACACACATGGGGGTGACACGGTGGCGGAGCGGTAGCACTGCTGTCTCGCAGAGAGTCACGTCGCTGGTATTCCCTGCCTGGAGTTGGCATGTTTTCCTGCTCCGGTTTCCTTCCAAAGGTATGCAGATTTGGTTACACTAAAATGACGCTAGTGTATGTGAGTGCTGATATTCACCTTGTGATGAGCTGATGCCCCGTCCAGGGATTGTTTCTGCATCGTGCCCAATGCTTGCTAGAATGGACACATCCCTGGATTGATTTAAAAATTAAACATCCTTTTCAGAGATATTGCGGTAAGGTGTCATCGGAATTGAATGGCTGTTCCAGGCAATTCACAACACAGCCGAACCTGTTCTCACTGTGATGATATCTCGCACTGCCACCTGGTGGATTCTTCCAGATTTACGTAAAGTATGCACGCAAGTATAAACAGTAAAATGCTTGTGTAGCAGGAGCGTCCGCTGGAGCGTCGCGTGAAGTATAAACCTGGCCTTACTCAACTGAAGTGAAGAGGAGTGGCTTTCTTCATACTGGACCCAGGAGTACTTCCAGTGCTGTCACTCTGCATCCAGGAAGAACTTCCGGGTCAGGCAGAACCTCGCTAAAAAAAAAAAAGCCCACAAGACCTTGCAGCCTCTTAGAACCCCGATTCCCATTAAGCTTTATGGGAAGGTATATGCGAGATCCAACAGACAGCTGCCGCCACTTGTCAGTGTGATGGAAGCATATGACTCCGGGAGGCAGTCTCCTTCCGTTTTTCCAAAATAAAGACGTCCTGACAAGGTAAGGAACCATCCATCCCGGTCAGGATATCAGCAAATCCCTGTCTTCTATGAACATCATATATATCTGAACACTTACATGTATACATACAGTACTGCACCATTAAACACACATACTGTGGCCGGGCAAAGGAATGACAGAGTACAGGATCTAAATTTGGGGTGTCAACCGGGTCATCACGTTTGATACAAATGAAAAATACAGTAAACATAAGAAATCTGACAAATGAGAGGAGACCATTCAGTCCATCAAGCCCATTTATTTAACCAATAGCTAAGCTTTCCCAATATCTCATCCAGATTTTTCTTAAAGGTTGTCAAGGTTTCTGCTTCACCTCCATGATTTGGTAATTTATTCTAAAGTCCCACAAAAGTAATGCCCAGGGTTTTGGGCCAATAAACTGAAAGAAAAGCTTCTTGAGTCACTTTTAATGGGAGCTCCGTCTAGGGATTTATCCATTTAGCAAATGACGCCTCCTTCCGTGAATCCAGAGCTCTTATGGATAAGGTTTTGGGTCGATGCCCTGACTGGGTGGTTTCACAGCATTATGGGGAGAGAAGGAGAAGACAGTGTTAGTGATCATACCCACTCGTGTCCTGACGGGTCATTACACACCTCAAAAGAGCCCAGAAGGAGATCCCCTGACCCACAAATGTGACAATATATACATAAGCAAATACATTGCCAGCCAGTTAAGGGAGGAGAGACAACGAATGAATAGTTGAGATGCCAACTTGGTCGTCTCATTCAATAATAGTTCTTTTGTGCAAGCAACAAAAAAAAAATGGTCACAATCAGCTACTTGCGCGTAGCATGTGTTCTCTCAAAGGACAATCAGGAGGTCCATCTCATGAACCGCTCCCGGGTCAAATGCCGTCTCCTCTCTGGGCAGCCAGTCTTCTCATCCCAATGGACCACGGAGGGGATGGGGTTAAGTGCCCTCAATGGGCAGGTTCTCGGAGCCGCAGGGACAGAAGGAGAAGAGAAGGTGAGCGAACATCGTCCTCTTTCGTTGTGGCGGACTAACACATACCTTATCTGGGCCTGTGAGGAGGTCCTCTGACATGCATACATAAAACATATACAGTAGTCCCTTGTGGTTCATGGGGGATTTGGGGATGCAAGACCCCCAAAAAATGTGAAAATCTGTGAATACGTTTTCAGCCCACGGTTACTGTATATTCTAAGTTTACTGCACTGAACAAGTTGCAAAAAAGTTGAGAGAAACGCAAGATAGATCAATGACTGTGCTTTTAAATCACGTGTGTGAGACCGCCAGTCGAGACAAAGACACGTGGCATCCCCCCAGAGAAAGTGCATAGTTCAGCAGTGAATCTTTAATGAACTGTAACTTTATATAAAATTGCACTTTTCATAATAAATTTGAATGTATAAATTACGACAGTAAACAGCAAAAATGATTAATGTTACAGATACAAAAGAAATCCAGCAAAATATTAAGTACAAAATAATAAACACTCACGCCACAGCCCAGTTTTGCTGATGACGGTCCAGTACCGGTAAACCGTACAACCCTAAATCATAAGGTCAGAAAATTCAAATTCCAAAACTCTGCATTAAAATATCTGGACCAAAAGGAAATTCATTGATAAAGTGTGTGTGGTTGGGCTTTGTTATCAGGGGATAGCCGAGTATCCTGAGGGCTGCTGTCACAAATTGGAATAAGCATCTGGCAAACAGCAGCATGAAGAAGATACTGTAGAAGTACCTGGACCGAGAAAGACTCCCTATTTTCCAATCCTGAATTTTGCCACAATGAAATGATCATTTGTAAGAAATTCCTGTCATTAATGTTTTTCATGATATGCTAGAAAATCCATTCAGTACTTTTACAGTTTGCACATTTGATTCTTGTAAGATGTAATGACGCCCTTCAGATGCTGTCTTTCACTAAAGCAGAATAGCTGCATATATCTGGCACAAAGAGGGGTAATAAATGAGAGGCAGCCTGATGGTCTCTTCCTTAGGGTCTTTTTCTCACCTGCATAATGCAGATAAAAGACCAACATATAAAGATATAAAAATTCTGCTTGCCATGCTTGGAATAATTTCCAAAGTTTGCCAGCGAATATTACATTTTACGACACCCAGAAAGAATAAGCATAAAAAGTATAGAAATGATTGTCATCTGTTTTGTAGCTCTAATAAAATATATTTAGTTATGCTATAAATCCATTCTTACATTTTCTGAACTTGCTTTATTCAACATAAAGGTGCAGACTGCGGAATCCTACCTCAAAAATATTACATAGGAAAAAATACTCCATTCATTATGCCTAGAGTTGCCAGACGTCCCTTAAATACGGGACATGTCCCATATTTGATCATTTTGTCCCCTGTCCCGTACTGACCTTTCAGGGACGCCCAAATGTCCCGTATTTAGTTCATTTTCAAATTTCGTAATAAAAATATATTTTTACTCCCGTTATTTTACTCCCGTCATGGAAACTTAACTGTCAATGTAAAGAATTTTATAGACAGATGTTAAAAAACAAGGACCTGTTAACGAAAGGTACAAGTTCACTTCTCGCGTGGTCTGTTAAGAAAATTTTGTTTCTTTTCACATTCTCCATTTGAAACAGAATTTTCAGTTTATTTACTGCATTGTTTATATTAAATAATAATTTTCAAAATTATTTTCCTTTACATTTTTATATTGTCTCTATTGAATAAGAATTTTTGCAATGATTTTACTTTCTCAGCATTTTTTTTAGTTATCTGTATTAAATAATAATAAAATTTATCTGTTGTCTGTATTAAATAACTATTTTCAAATGATTTCGCTTTTACAGAATTTTTTTTTAGCTTGTATTAAATAATTTTCAAATGATTTTACTTTGGTTTCATTCATTACCCATTAAAATCCTTGCTTTATATTTTTAATTTACTGTATGTCTCTACTTTTATCGTTATATATAACCAGTAACAGCGGACTGTATGATAACGTGCAGTGAATACACTTCACTTATAGTCTTCATCCTCTTTCTCTGTAGGTTTGCTCAGAGGTTGTTGCGCTTGCTACTTCCTGAGCAGCTCTTCTTTTCTCCACCCTAGCGGCCCGCTTCTTCTCTTATTTCGTTGCCATCTTTACGCATTAAAACTGATTAAGTCCGTGTTTGTGTTGCCATTACTTAGTATGTTTTCCTTATTTTTTCACTTAAGCTGGCACATAAGTCTTTAATCTGCCTCAAGAATTTTTTAAGATATGACGAGGTAGGGGAAGTGATGGCGAAAGTGGTAGGGATGAGAACAGCGCCCGTACGCATGTGCCACACGGCCAACCTGCTGGCCGTTGCCGAGAGTTGATTCTATAATAAAATAAAATAAAAACAGGAATAACCTTGGAGGTCAAGCATCACCCCGAAAGCAGATAGTAGACGTCACGTAGTACCAAATTTCAGGTCAAACGGTTTGCGAGCCACAGGTGATTTAAAATCCTGGACAGACAAACGGACAGCCACGGTAGCTTGTTATAGAAGAAGATAAGCTACAGAAGAACAGCTTCAAGCACAGCTTAACAGTGCAGGTCGACAAAATAAGTGTCAGCTTCTACTGTTAAGAGGAGACTTTGTGCTGCAGGTTTGACAGGGCGAGCGGAAGTAAGAAAGCCATTCCTTAAAGGACAAGATAGGGCCTTGAAATAGCAGCTGTGGACTACTGCAGACTGGAAGAAAGTCTCATGGGCAGATGAATCCAAATCTGAAATCTTCAGTTCATCATTGATCGCCGTCAAGTTGGTGAAAGGATGGTGTGACAGCAACTGCCAAACATGGAGGAGGAAGTGTTGTGGTCTGGGGGACTTTTGCTAGAGACAGAGTTAGCGACTCGCACAGAGAGACAGGCGTTCTGAATCAAAAGTGGGTACAACAGTTTGGCTGTTAAATCAGCAAAAGGTGCAGGCTACTTTGAAGAACCAAAAATGTGAATAAAATTATGTACACTTAATGATTCCTTGTCTTATTTCTTTTTATTTGCCATTGGTTATTTGCTCTATGCCTCGATTTCATGAAACATTAAGACATTAAACTGCATGCATTTCCAAAAACACTGAAAAAATAGTGGTGTTCTAAAACTTTTAAAACAGTAGTGTATAAGTATAAGTAGTTCACGTATAAGTCGGGTCTTGAAACCCAAAAAATTGATCATAAAATCAGACCCCAACTTATACGCCCGTTCAAAAATGTAACACTTAATTTTATTGTTACATCTTCTTGCCTCCTCCAATCTCACACCAGTTTCTCAGACACATCGAATTTTGTTGCAGCAGCGCAGCCACCAATTTCTTTCACTACTTTAATGACGTTTAATTTCAAACCAGCTTCATGTTTTCTTCTGATCGAACGCTCCATCGTATATAAGGGATGCTCTTACGATAAAGGTGTATGAGGGGGTGAGATACAAAAAACACAAATCAGTGCAAATGTCGCTTCGGAATAGTTTGGGTATTACTGTGTGGTCACGTAGGCACAATATATAGGCCGTGCGCTCCGTGGTTACTCTCTCAGGTGGGCATTAGCATATCGTAATCTCTTGGGCCAATAGTGTGAGTTTTCCGCATTCGACTTATACGACCGACATTATACAATACTGGAAATTATACGGTAAAATCAAGCCCCAACGTATCTGCAAGTATATACAGTAATCAGACTTTCTGCTGTGGTACTCCAAGTTGATTTCCTGTGTTTGGTTTTAGCTCACATATTATATAATCTTTTATCACTCGATGAGTTGTGAAGACAATCAGAAGCTGGGTTGGTTTGGTTTCTTCCTACGTTTTACCAACTATTTGAAATTTACTATGCCAGCTTCGAGTACGTTGGGTTATTCAAAGGCCCTGTGGACTGTAGGGGGCCCCAACCACAAGGCACCACTCAGCCAAATTCGATTCCAAAAGTCAATTAAAATTATTTTATAGTCGTACCTTAACACAATAAACTGCAGTCCAACACAACACAATTGAAGGAACGAGCACCTCTGGCTCCTTCCACTACAACATCTGTGAGCCTCATCCCCCTCTTGTTGATTCTGCCCCAGAGGTAGCTTAGGTGACCTCTTTTATGCTGGACCCAGGAGTGTATCGGGTGCTATGACACTGCCTTAAGAAAACACTTGCAAGTAACGTGGAGGTTCCCCATAATTGGGATATCCTGCCTTTGTAGCACCCGGGACCCTGACAGGGCTTCCCTTCTACACTACGAGTTCCAGGTAAAGCTGCAGGTGTCCAAACTGAGCCACAATCAGACGAGCACTGCCACCTCACGCCTTGGGGGTTGAACTGTTCACAAAGACCCCTTCATCTCTCATCCATTCATTATTAGTTCCTCCGACTGGGATAGAAATGGTGATCCTCTCCAGTCAAGTTGCCCCTCCCACTATGGACTCCTAGCCAGGTAGGCAATTCTCCTCAGTCTCAGTTGGGATTGCGAGTCCATCTGTTTCCACACTTACAATCCATATGGGAAAAGAAAGATGAAGACAAAAAAAACGGTGCAATCGCCCTTAAGGAAAAGTCAGAAGAAAGGGCAAGGATGACATTGCTTTTTTTATTTTAACAGCACATCTGGAGTTATGGATCCTTTTTATTTTTAATTTATACTAAAAGCATCTTAAGAAAATTGTGCATCTGTCGATTTACGGTGAAC
>JANRMT010062824.1:2679214-2704357 GCA_026402145.1 Polypterus bichir lapradei | reverse complement strand
TTGAAATAAACCTACCATTGAAATGATACTGTTCTGAGACTTTTCATTTCTTTGTCATTGGACAAACTTACAAAATCAGTGAGGGGTCAAATAATTATTTCCTCCACTGTATATATATATATATGCTACATATATTTATTTTTTAAGCAAAAGTGTAATATTACATATAG
Source organism: Polypterus bichir lapradei (assembly GCA_026402145.1). Lineage (NCBI taxonomy): Eukaryota > Metazoa > Chordata > Cladistia > Polypteriformes > Polypteridae > Polypterus > Polypterus bichir. The sequence goes on along the minus strand of JANRMT010062824.1, from coordinate 2,704,187 downwards.
CCCACAGACGTCTAGAAAGCATTTTATTATATACAAGGGTATATTCAGTATATTGTGTTATATAGACAGTCATTTAGTTGTATTCATGGCTCCTGGCATTTTAGCATTCGTGTATTTCTTGCATTTTTGTGTTAGGAAGGCCCCAAGGGATTTGCTATTAATTCAGACCCAATCAATATGAGCTAAATGTAATATATAAGCCAGGTGTAGCCCTCAACATATGACCTAGCATTGAGACGAATGCAGAATATTTGTACATGATGATAGCAGCAAAAATTAATTTGTGATGGTATGAATATTAAAAATGTATTTCTTATTTGGTATCAAATTCCACAAAGTCTTTAACTATTGCATTATGAAAGATTTTTACAGGTTATCTACACAACAGAACAGTAACAAATTAATTTTTCATAAAATGATACTGCATCAGTGTTGTCACAAAGGCCAGGTTATTAATACAGTAAATTATATATGAAGCTCTGATGAGAATTAAAATAAATATTTTGGTTCTCCTGTTTACAATTCAAAACGTAGGTTTTGAAGCTTCCAATTCTTCCGATAAAGAACATTTTGCTCATTATATTAAAAGTATCTAACTGACTCTCGGTTTGCGTCTCTCAGAGGTCAGGAGACGGTGGTCGCTTTGATTATTAACGACAGGTAATTTATGGAAACAATCAAAGAGTTATTTTCCCTGCTCTTTTTCCATGAACAAACAAACAAAAAATAAATAAACAAGTAAACAAATGTTAATTGATTTGCAAAGCCAAGTTTCAGGTAGCATCCCATATGTTGTAGCACGCTATTTCTGATTTTTCCAGGAATAAATAAGATTTAGATTCAGTTTCCTTGGCAGCCGTTCTTTACCTGTCCCATTAAATACATTAAATGCATTGTATCTCATTTTTATTCCTACTGAAGGATATTTTTAATGAGATTTCGGCTTTACAAAGTATTCAAATGACCTTGTCTCTGTCAGCAGACTCATGAAACCTATTTGTGTGCTTTGGGATATGAGTGTTACATTATATGCAGATGTCCGGAGAGTATCACTAGATCAAATTCATAATGTCGTACGCCTATAAACATACGCATCAACAAGATATTGCTATGCGTATCTCTTTGTCAGATCAAAGTAAGTGGGGTTTTGATGGTAATTCCGACAGAAGAAAAATTAGCTAGCTATTTGAAAGCTGCAAGATGAAGAAATCCAAAATCGTCTGCTGTTATACAGTGTACTAAAAGTGTAACCCTTAGCAGGCAGATACAGGATACACAACAAACATTCAGCAAAAGAATCTCTTCCTCCTGTTATGTCTGGCCTTTTATACTAGTGATGGGACAACTTCCTAGATTAGAGGGTAAGCTCAAAATGTAATGGTTGGAGGAGTGATAACTCGACATCTTTGCATAAAGAACAACAGAAACATGAGAACTGCTGAGAACTGGTCTTAACTGTTCTGAATGAGAAACAGAGCAATTGGTTCAGGAAAGCACCAGAAGGTAAGACGTAAAAACAAAGGACAGGGGAATGAGACTGTGGATTTTTAATTAAAGGATCAGGAAATCTTTCTGCAGTGGGAATAATAATAATAATAATAATAATAATAATAATAATAATAATAATACATTTTACATTTATTTTAGGATTTGGATTAAGGGTAGGAAGTTTGTACTAGGGTACCAGTTTGCACCAAAGAACGTAAGCCAAAAAAGGCAAATAAGTTTTTTTTTAAACTTTGACTACAAAGTTTTGGTTGATTTTTTTTTTGTTATACAAAACATCCATTTGATATCCCAGTTTTGATCCATGCTTAGCTTGACTATTGTTACGTCCCATTTGAAGTGGGAAGTTAGACTTTTCCGAGTTCCTAGTCGGAATTTACTTTTTCTATGAGTTTTAGTGGATTCTTTCCCAATAACAAAGAGCCATTTGATTTTCCAGTTTTGATCTGTGCTTAGCTCAACTGCTGCTACGTGTCATTTAAAGTGGGAAGTCAGAATTTCCGAGTTCCTAGCTGGAATTTGTCTTTGACTATCAGTTTTGGTTGATTTTTTTTCCCCAATACACAAAGATCCACTTGATTTCCCAGTTTTGATCCATGCTTAGCTTGACTATTGCTACATCCCATTTGAAGTGGGAAGTCAGACTTTTCCGAGTTCCTAGTCGGAATTGACTTTGTCTATGAGTTTTAGTGGATTCTTTCCCAATACAAAAGAGCCATTTGATTTTCTAGCTTTGATCCGTGTTTAGCTCAACTGCTACTATGTTCCATTTAAAGTGGGAAGTCAGAATTTCTGAGTTCCTAGTCAGAATTTGTCTTTATCAGTTTTGGTTGATTTTTTTTTTCCAATACAAAAAGATCCATTTGATTCCCCAGTTTTAATCCATGCTTAGCTTGACTTTTGCTGCATTCCATTTGAAGTGGGAAGTCGGACTTTCTGAGATCCTAGTCAAAAATTTTAACTGGATTGCCGTCCAATTGAGACGGATTTCCATCTCAGAAACTTGGGGCTGGTCTGTCAGGTCAGAGTTTGTCTAAAATCAGATCATGAAGTAACTGAAAATGGTGACGTACACCACACCGTTTAGTGAAAGCTGTAGTTTTATACGGTTAATTAGCACATCTGTCTATTTGTGTCTCATGAGATCAGTCATACACACTGCACTGTCCAGCCTCTATCTGTGAACAGGTGTCTATAGCAATAGGATACACAAAATACTACGTAATGTGCTGTTATCACCTGCTATTTATTCTGATGAACGAAGTACAACAAAGGTTTTCCAGGACGCACCCATGCTGGTTTTTGAAATGTTTTACTGGAACCTGGTCAACTCGGGTGTGATGTCATTCTCAGCTCTAACATACAATTTCCTGGTCCTCTCCTTTTTAGTCTGCATAAAGGTTTAAATGGCTTGGGACCTACAGACCAGTAATTCTCTGTGGTGTAGTGACAGGAAATTACATGGCTCCCTGAACTGAAAAGGGGCTCCTTTATATAGGTAATAATAATAATTCTTTGCATTTATATAGCACTTTTCTCACTACTCAAAGCACTCAGCAATTGCAGGTTAATGGCATTGCTCAAGGGCCCAACAAAGCAGAGTTTCTTTTGGCATTTACGGGATTCAAATCGGCAACCTTCTGATTACCAGTGCAGATCCCTAGCCTCAGAGCCGCCACTCCGCCTGTCAATGCAACAAGAAATCTGCAGAACATTGCATCGACACACTGCAATGACACAATCGGGGGACACCCCCCCCCCCACCACAATGGGCCCCAATCTCAATTGGGAGGGTGTTTGTAATCTGTGTTACTCTTTTTACCACGCTTCTTTTAACTTCACCTGTTTGTTGTCTGGCACAAATCTCGTAATTGATATTTAACCCACTTCCTATTGTCCAAATGACTTGAAATTTTGCACACTTACTCACGTCCGATGACAATACATGAATCAATAACCAGTTTCACGAATTGATCAATTGATCCGTGTTAATTAAGAAATGAAATTTTCACATGAAGAATAGTTCAAGATTTCACCAATAGATGGCGCCAGTAACGGACAGAAATATTAAAGGAAGTTTTACAATATTGATTACAAAATTATACTAAAAAGTTGAAAATAATATATATATACGAGGGATATCCAGAAAAAAAGGTTACAACAGCTGTTAAAAATCGAAAAATGAATATATTTCAACCAAATTTACAGGGTATGTTCCAAAATATGTGTTTATTTCTCAACATAATCGCCGTCAACTTCGATGCACTTCTTCAGCCTGGGCACCAGCTTTTTTATACCCTCGTCAAATACGCTCCGCTCCACCTCCGAAAGCCACTTCTCCACTGTCTCCTTCACCTCCTCATCGTTGGAAAAACGTTTCCCACCCAAGAATTCTTTCACAATTCTTCCACAAGCTGACGATGGATCTCGGCCGCGGATTCGCGACGCAAAGTGAGGAACTTGATGACCGAATGAATCTCGCATCGGCGGTAGGTGGAGCAAACGGCCTCAGCAGAGGTTGACGAACTCACTTGCTGTGATGACATTTCACAACTGACTGACGCGGTCCCGGGCTTATTTTGACCGTTAGGACCCCCCTACACGCAGGTATGCCAACCTTCGAAAAAAAAAATTCCCTGCACCCTCCAGGGCACTTGTAACCTTTTTTTCTGGATATCTCTCGTATATATATATATATATATATATATATACACAGTATATATATAAATGCTTTTTAAAAACCATGCTTATATTAAATTTAAAAGTGTACTAAAAAGTAAAAAATAAGTCTCTCATAAAATTAAAGCGTGGGTGTTTTTCATCAATCATTCATCCATCCATTATCCAACCTGCTATATCCTAACTACAGGGTCTTGGGGATCTGCTGGAGCCAGTCCCAGGGAGCACGGCAGGAAACAAACCCCGGGCAGGGCGCTAGCCCAACACAGGGCGCACAAACACACACCAAGCACACACTAGGGACAATTTAGGGTCACCAATGCACCTAACCTGCATGTCTTTGGACTGTGGGAGGAAACCGGATCACCTGGAGGAAACCCACGCAGACATTGGGAGAACATGCAAACTCCACGCAGGGAGGACCCGGGAGGCGAACCCAGGTCTCCTAACTGTGAGGCAGCAGTGCTACCCACTGCGCAACTGTGCCGCCCTTTTCATCAATCAACATTCAAAAAAACACTTCTTAAAATCTTAGCAAAAGCGCCCACCTTTTATTTTACGAGTGATGTATGAGAGACTTATTTTTTACTTTTTAGTACACTTTTTAATTTAATATAAGCGTGGTTTTTAAAAAGAATTTTTTTTATTGTAATTTTAAATGTTTTCATAAATCGTGATGGGTGTTTGCATGTCTGGAAGCGAAAACTGGATTGAACTGGTTTGTTTAGACAATTCACCCATTTCTGATTCGGTGTCAGTCAGTCAATCCAGGACTAGGGTTGCCAGATACCTGCGAACCCAAAGGAGGACACCGAAGGTCATAAAGGAGGACAAAACCCCGATAAAGGAGGACAAAGGAGACCACATCCCATGTCACAATTAAAACTTTAGAAACAACTAATCTGACAGGTCACAAAACAAGTCATCAAAATTAAAAGTTATAGTATAACTGCGCAGTTTCATATTTTTTAGATGAGGCGACTTTTCCCAGCAGTTCATCGTTACAGCAACCAAGGTGTAAGAGCCATTTCCTAGTTACATAAGATTCATTAATATTTTACTAGATGACAATGCATAATCTATGGCAGCGGTTCTCAAACTTTCATATTCGTGTCCCCCCTTTTCTACCTGGAATAATTCTGCGCCCCCTGCATAATATAAGATAGATGAGAATAACCCATGATACAACTAACAGAGGTATGACACTTGTGTGGTGTCGCGGTATCCTATCATTTTCACTTCCATAAGATTTGCATCTGTTCATCTAACTTTGATGAAATATTTGCAATTTATTTTTTTTAAAGTGTTTAAATAACTGTTAAAATGCCTTGTGTGGTTTTTGGTAGTAATTCTAATCCCAAAAACAAAGAATAAATTATTTATTTTTATTTAATAATTTTTATATGTAAAGAAACGATTAAATATGTTTTAATGTTTTAAAATCTCGTAAACGAGGACACCGATGAAGTCAATCTGCGCGAGATGAACGTATTTTCGTCCGACAAATATTATACCGCTGTTAGTTGTATCATGAAAATAACCCAATGTGCAGTAAATTATTTAACTCAATTTGGCATTATTGGCTACGCTGCCAATGTAGTTCAGTCACGCTGCACCTGATCTACGGTTACCCGAATGTTTGCGTCAGATACCGATACGTCTCGAACTTTCTGGATTAAAAATACGCGACTATAAAAGCAGCAGCAGTGGCGCTGCTTGTCATAGAAGCAAACTTCAAATAGAAAAGGAGCTCAGAGTGTCTCGATATCTCGAATATCAAACCAAACCTGGACAGGCTGTGTACTTTAAAGCAGGCACATATTAGTCATTAGATCTATGCATTAGAAATGTTTTATTTTAATTTTAGTTATAATTCATTCATTATGATTATATGCTTGCAAATTTAAATTTGAAATAAAAATGTGAAAAATTAATTTTAATGTCTTGTTCATTTATTCAACGCCCCCCTTGTACAGCTTCAGCGCCCCCCCAGGGGGTTGCACCCCTGAGAACCGCTGATCTATGGGAGATTCCTAAAACCCCCATAAGTTGAGTAAAATTGGTATATTCTAGCTATTTCTATCTGCTATGACTAAACATTATTCTTCAGTTAGTGACCAGCCTTGCCATGTGTAAGGCGTAGAGGGCACAAGGTTTTAAACCGTGCCCGTATCTACGGGCCTATGGACCTTTTGAGTGTGTGAAGTAACTCGTAAGGCAGCACTTATTTAAGTGCAGAGCTGTACGTTTAAAGCGTTAAGAATCTTTAAGTATAGAAAGAAGAACTAAATAACCTTAAAGTACAGAAATATCTAAAGTTTCTCAAGAAAAGCTAAGTTTAGAGAAGATACGTTATTTTTCCTTTTTTTGCCTTTTATTCTACGTGTGTGACTACCTTTTTTCTTTATTTTTGTGTGGATTATTTGCTTTTAACTTTCACTAAATATTTTTAAAATGAACTTTTGGACTGAGAGATTTCTTTCCACATGCGTTTTACCCGTGCTTGATTTCACCTTATACTTCGGCGGCTACAAAAGGTGTGCAACTCCAGACAAGAAACGTTCTTAAAATTGTCCATTGTAAGAAGAATTCCACCGACAGAGTCAATAGACAGTCTCTTTCTTTTTCCCACTGTGCGTTGATCAGGAAAAATGCTCTTTCGGCGTTGGCACTGTGCCCATTGATGATTGAAGCCCCCCCCAGTGGATCACATGGAAAAACTGAGACCCCCCCCCATTTCCCTTCCTACTTGCACACTTGCTGTTGTCTTGATAAAGCTGCTTATTTTTGAACTTACACTTATTATTAACATAATAGTTGCTGCTAGTGTTGTTACGTGGCTTGTATTTTAAAGCATAATGCAAAATTAAGAAGCCATTTCAAAAGGACACTGTGTAGTTTTATTAAATGAAAGTTATTTCTAAAGCCTGAATCATTACATAAAATGATCTGTCATTTTATAAGGATAAATAATAACCTTTAATTACCAAAAATACACAATTTGTCTCTGCAGATATTTAACCACAAAACCTGCTTACTACTCAGTTATGGAGGAATATTTCAGACAAAATTAAATAAATAAATGCGTAAATAAATAAAAGTACTGTGAAATGTGAGCATAAATAAATAAATGTGTCATGAAATGAGAGCCTAAATAAATAAATATGTCATGAAATGAGAGCATAAATAAATAAATGTGTCATGAAATGAACATTTCCTTGAACCGTCACCTTATTGTGGTGGAGGGGTTTGCGTGTCTCAATGATCCTAGGAGCTATGTTGTCCGGGGCTTTATGCCCCTGGTAGGGCCACCCAAGGCAAACTGGTCCTAGGTGAGGGATGAGACAAAGAACGGTTCAACAAACCTCCAATGAAGAGTAAAAACTGTGGACGACGTTTTCCCTTGCCCGGACGCGGGTCACCGGGGCCCCCCTCTGGAGCCAGGCCTGGGGGTGGGGCTCGATGGCGAGCGCCTGGTGGCCGGGCCTACACCCATGGGGCTCGGCCGGGCACAGCCCGAAGAGGTAACGTGGGTCCTCCTTCCCATGGGCTCACCACCTATGGGAGGAGCCAAGGAGGTCAGGTGCAATGTGAGTTGGGTAGTGGCCGGCGGCGGGGACCTTGGCGTTCTGATCCTCGGCTACAGAAACTGGCTCTTGGGACGTGGAATGTCACCTCTCTGAAGGGGAAGGAGCCTGAGCTAGTGCGCGAGGTTGAGAGGTTCCGGCTAGATATAGTCGGACTCACCTCGACGCACAGCTTGGACTCTGGAACCAATCTCCTTGAGAGGGGCTGGACTCTCTACCACTCTGGAGTTGCCTCCGGTGAGAGGCGCCGAGCAGGTGTGGGCATACTTACTGCCCCCCGACTTGGAGCCTGTGCGTTGGGGTTTACCCCGGTGGACGAGAGGGTGGCCTCCCTCCGCCTTCGGGTGGGGGGAAGGGTCCTGACTGTTGTTTGTGCGTATGCGCCGAACAGCAGTTTGGAGTATCCACCCTTTTTGGAGTCTCTGGAGGTGGTGCTAGAGGGCATACCTTCTGGGGATTCCCTCGTTTTGCTGGGAGACTTCAATGCCCACGTGGGCAATGACAGTGAGACCTGGAAGGGCGTGATTGGGAGGAATGGCCCCCCCGATCTGAACCCGAGCGGTGTTCTGTTATTGGACTTCTGTGCTCGCCACGGATTGTCCATAACGAACACCATGTTCAAGCATAAGGGTGTTCATATGTGCACTTGGCACCAGGACACCCTAGGCCTCAGTTCGATGATCGACTTTGTGGTTGTGTCGTCGGACTTGCGGCCATATGTCTTGGACACTCGGGTGAAGAGAGGGGCGGAGCTGTCAACTGATCACCACCTGGTGGTGAGTTGGCTTCGATGGTGGGGGAAGATGCCGGTCAGACCTGGTAGGCCCAAACGTGTTGTGAGGGTCTGCTGGGAACGGCTGGCAGAGTCCCCTGTCAGAAGTAGCTTCAACTCCCACCTTCGGCAGAACTTCGACCACGTCCCGAGGGAGGTGGGGGACATTGAGTCCGAATGGGCCATGTTCCGTGCCTCTATTGTTGAGGCGGCTGACCGGAGCTGTGGCCGTAAGGTGGTCGGTGCCTGTCGCGGCGGCAATCCCCAAACCCGTTGGTGGACACCGGCGGTGAGGGATGCCGTCAAGCTGAAGAAGGAGTCCTATAGGACCTTTTTGTCCTGTGGGTCTCTGGAGGCAGCTGATAGGTACCGACAGGCCAAGCGGAATGCGGCTTCGGTTGTTGCTGAGGCAAAAACTCGAGCATGGGAGGAGTTTGGAGAGGCCATGGAGAACGACTTTCGGACGGCTTCGAGGAGATTCTGGTCCACCGTCCGGCGTCTCAGGAAGGGGAAGCAGTACAGTGTCAACACCGTATATGGTGGGGATGGTGCGCTGCTGACCTCGACTCAGGACGTTGTGGGTCGGTGGGGGGAGTACTTCGAAGACCTCCTCAATCCGACTAACATGCCTTCCAATGAGGAAGCAGAGCCTGGGGACTCTGAGGTGGGCTCTCCCATCTCTGGGACTGAAGTCACCGAGGTGGTCAAAAAACTCCTTGGTGGCAGGGCCCCGGGGGTGGATGAGATATGCCCGGAGTTCCTTAAGGCTCTGGATGTTGTAGGACTGTCTTGGTTGACACGTCTCTGCAACATCGCATGGACATCGGGGACAGTGCCTCTGGATTGGCAGACTGGGGTGGTGGTCCCCCTCTTTAAAAAGGGGGACCGGAGGGTGTGTTCCAACTATAGAGGGATCACACTCCTCAGCCTCCCTGGAAAAGTCTATTCGGGGGTTCTGGAGAGGAGGGTCCGTCGGATAGTCGAACCTCGGATTCAGGAGGAACAGTGTGGTTTTCGTCCTGGTCGCGGAACAGTGGACCAGCTCTACAGCCTTAGCAGGGTCCTGGAGGGTGCATGGGAGTTTGCCCAACCAGTCTACATGTGCTTTGTGGACTTGGAAAAGGCGTTCGACCGTGTCCCTCGGGGAGTCCTGTGGGGGGTGCTCCGGGAGTATGGGGTACTGGACCCCCTGATAAGAGCTGTTCAGTCCCTGTACAACCGGTGTCAGAGCTTGGTCCGCATTGCCGGCAGTAAGTCGAGCCCGTTTCCAGTGAGAGTTGGACTCCGCCAGGGCTGCCCTTTGTCACCGATTCTGTTCATAACTTTTATGGACAGAATTTCTAGACGCAGCCAGGGTGTTGAAGGGGTCCGGTTTGGTGGACTCAGGATTGGGTCACTGCTTTTTGCAGATGATGTTGTCCTGTTTGCTTCATCAGGCCGTGATCTTCAGCTCTCTCTGGAGCGGTTCGCAGCTGAGTGTGAAGCGGCTGGGATGAGAATCAGCACCTCCAAATCCGAGACCATGGTCCTCAGCCGGAAAAGGGTGGAGTGCCCTCTCAGGGTTGGGGGCGAGATCCTGCCCCAAGTGGAGGAGTTTAAGTATCTCGGGGTCTTGTTCACGAGTGAGGGAAGAATGGATCGTGAGATCGACAGGCGGATCGGTGCGGCATCCGCAGTGATGCGGGCTCTGCATCGGTCTGTCGTGGTGAAAAAAGAGCTGAGCCGTAAGGCAAGGCTCTCAATTTACCAGTCGATCTACGTTCCTACCCTCACCTATGGTCATGAGCTATGGGTAGTGACCGAAAGAACGAGATCGCGAATACAAGCGGCTGAAATATGTTTTTGTTGCTTATTTATTTTATTTTGTCCGTAACATTCCTGCAAACCGTCATGAAATACGACTTGAAATAAAACTGTCACTTTCACTCGTCAAAGTTGAGAGGGTGGGCTCTAACATGCCCTCTAGTTACTGATTGGTGAATCGATAGCACAAGAATTAATTAGAAAAATGCTTACTATTGCCGATGAAATGGGTTCTGCCGAAGATATTACGTATTTCAGAGAGAGAATTGAAGATTTATCGGAAGAAATGACAATGTTGGCGGCCCTTTTAGACTCCGATATAGATGAAACTATTTTTGAAATTATCGAAGAACACGTGGAACGGACTCTACTACACTACTCTACTATACTATATCAAATTGGCTTATTCGCCTTGTGATCATCTTCTCCGATACGCCATATAGATCTGCAATCTGTCGTACTTTTAAACCGCATAACAGAAGGTGTTCTATTGACTCAGCTGGAATGTCAAAGGATGGACGTCCAGAGCAGGGAACTGCATCACCTGAACGGGAGTGTACTACAGTCCGTTCCACCTGTTCTTCGAAAGTTTCAAAAATAGTTTCATCTACATCGGAGTTTAAAAGGGCCGCCAACATTGTAATTTCTTCCGATAAATCTTCAATTCTCTCTCTGAAATGCGTAATATCTTCGGCAGAACCCATTTCATCGGCAGTAGTAAGCATTTTTCTAATTAATTCTTGTGCTATCGATTCACCAATCAGTAACTAGAGGGCCTGTTAGAGCCCACCCTCTCAACTTTGACGAGTGAAAGTGACAGTTTTATTTCAAGTCGTATTCCATGACGGTTTGCAGGAATGTTACGGACAAAAATGAAATAAATAAATAAGCAACGAAAAAACATATTTCGTGACACATTTATTTATTTATGCTCTCATTTCATGACATATTTATTTATTTAGGCTCTCATTTCATGACACATTTATTTATTTATGCTCACATTTCACGGTACTTTTATTTATTTACGCATTTATTTATTTATTTAATTTTGTCCGAAATATTCCTCCATACTCACTTGGCTTAAGTGTTGCATTTTCAATTAAGCATACAATTATTAAATAGTTCTGAAAATTAAAAAAAAAACACAAAATACCAAAGTGCAGAATGAAGTGCTGCAGACTTTTTTCATAACTAAATTACAACAGCTACTTAAATAAACATTGTAACGTTTAACACGATTAGAGGCATTGTCTGTCCACAGAAAACAATCAATTATTTATTTACTTATTTTTCCTACTATTAAAGTTTTACTCTGTTGGCCTAGCTCACTTTCTCATTGGTTGATATGATTCGAACCTCGTTTTGTAAAATTGGACTTTCTTGTATGGAATGTTATTTGATTTTAATAAATTTAATAAAATGTTTAACGGTAGAATTACCAAAGCTTCCGAAAAAAACTCGTAAATCTGGCCCACCTTAAATCTGTTCGCACCTCTCTGTCAGTGTCTTTTGTCTTGTAAATGTGTCGATAAGCCCAAGCAGCAAGCAGCCTGCTATCCCATCCACTCACCGCCACAGAAACGGTAAAAACCTCTCCCAGCTCAAGTCTTGTTTATCTGGAAGTGAGGTACCTAGAGCTGTATAGGCTAAAAAAAATATATCGTTATTTGGAAAACATGCATTTCACGTGTGTTCAGTGTCTACAAAGATCTGGGTAAGTGTAGCATGACAGAAATGTTGAACACATATCTAAAAAACAAACTTTTTTCATGTTTTAGTACTAAAGACAAATTTTTGACATGAAGTGTGTAATGTGTGAAGACTGAAGTCCAAAAATACAAATAAGCACTTGCACAAAAGGTACAAGAAAAACAGAACAAGTGCGCTTTTATGCCAGACTATAAGCAAAGAAAAACAAATTGGGATACGTGTGATTTGTTGTTGTAACTTCTTTGGTAGTACAGCAGTAAGAACTGCTGACTCCTATTCAGAAGGCCCTGGCTTTGAGTCTTCACATGTCCCAAAATAAATGTTTTGAGTAGTGAGCTGTTCTTATTGTTACTATTATACAATAAAAACATACATTTGATTTGAGTCTGTAACAGCCAGTGTAAAAGGAACTTGTAAAGGTTAGAGTATTTTTATTCAGTTTTATTCTCTCAGTTGCATTCGCGCTCACCCCGATCTGACACTCAAGTCAAGTCAAGTTGGGGAACCTGCACTGGTGCAGTGCGTTGTCGCACCCACTACACGATGAAACAACTCGGGATCCTGGTTTGCAACCCCCCAGGCAGACATGCGGTCCAGTCCTACCCTCCGGAAATGACCCTCTATCTGCTGCAGCCCGGTGTTATGTGGGCGACTCCTTGGCCTGGTCGAGCCACTTGGGTCCCCAACAATGAGGATCTTACGAGCTGGATCACCCTCAGGGAAATGTGCCACATGGCCATAGTTCCGTAACTGACGCTCCCTCACAATGCAGGTAATGTGCCTCATTCGGGACTCCATGAGCAACACAAAGTCAAACCAATGGTACCCAAGGATTTTCCACAGAGACACAGTACCAAAGGAGTCCAGTCTTCGTCTCAGGTCACTTGATCAGGTCACTGGATAGCATCCATGTCTCACAACCATATAGCAAGACAGGAAGCACTAGGACTCTAAACACTTGGTCCTTCGTCCTTTTGCATAGATATCAAGAGCTCCACACACCCCTTTCCAGCGACCTCATGACCCTCCATGCTCTCCCAATCCGTCTACTGACTTCATAGGAAGAGTCACCAGAGATATGAATGTCACTGCCGAGGTAAGTAAACCTCTCGACGAGGTCGACACTCTCTCTGCAGAAAGACACAAGAGGTCATTAAAGGCCTGGATGTTGGTTTTTATTCAGGACACTCGCAAGCCCAGACACTCCGACTCCTAACTCAGTTTCTCAAGCGTCCTGATCAGACCCTCCATTGACTCCGCGAAGATCACAGCATCGTCAAAAGAGTCAAGATCCATGAATCTTTCTTTACCAACAGATGCCCCACAGCTGCTGGACCACACGACCTTGCCCAACACCCAGTCCATGCAAGCATTGAACAGAGTTGGAGCAGAACACACCACTGACGAACACCAGAATCAACTGGGAAAAACGCAGAGGTTCTGCCTCCACTCTGCGCAGCACTCACAGTACCAGTGTACACTGAGACACACACACATTATCATACCCGCTATATCCTAACTACAGGGTCACGGGGGGTCTGCTGGAGCCAATCCCAGCCAACACAGGGCACAAGGCAGGAAACAAACCCCGGACAGGGCGGAAGCTCACCGCAGGGCACACACAGCCACACATACATACACACCAAGCACACACTAGGGACAATTTAGGATCACCAATGCACCTAACCTGAATGTCTTTGGACTGTGGGAGGAAACCCACGCAGACACGGGGAGAACATGCAAACTCCACACAGGGAGGACCCGGGAAGCGGGTTTTGTTGTTAACAAAACAGTACACAGTTGCTTTAGAGCCACTAATCCTGTGTTACACATGCGTCTATCACTAAAAAGCAAAATTCCTTATTTACAGGCAGAAATAGAAAAACAATCATTGTGAGGCTTTCATTAAAATGCATGAGTTTAATAAAAAAAAATTTTAAAAGCACCGTTTATGCTTCCCACAGTCCCCACAGAAATATTTTGTTTTTAAACAATAGTAAACTGGTAAATGGATCCAGGTACTGAAGGAAAATCCCACAGACAAGGTGTTATTAAATGATTACACTCCTCTTACATCTTTTATTCAGAATAAAAATAAATACAAGCCTCCAATAATTTGCAACTAAATCAAAGTGCTTTGCATAAGCTGCAATTAAAATGTAACGCAGAAACAAAAGAACCATTCAATTAAGATTGATCAAAATGTTTTTATTTTAAATCCACGTGGCACACCCCACAATTTAAAAGGCTTTTCCCAGGTGAGGCAGAGCTTTTCAGAATTCAGACATTTGCCAAATATGATTAAGAAAAATTGTTATGTAAAAGAATAAAGGGAAAATAAAAAAAAAAGGACAATCTTCATGAATACATTTCCTCAAACATGGAGGAGCTAATTAGACATGACTTCCATACATTAGAGAAACACACAATTAGAAATAATCATTCTTTGATATCCTTCTGCTGAGAAACATTCTGATCTGTCATTGTTTACACGTGTTAAACAACTATCATCATACATTGATAATTTCTGTATTATCTATATCTATTATTTATTTATTACATATTTATTGACATGGTGGTGCAGTGGGTAACGCTGCTGCCTCGCAGTTAGGAGACCTGGGTTCGCTTCCTAGGTCCTCCCTGCATGGAGTTTGCATGTTCTCCCCGTGTCTGTGTGGGTGTCCTCCGGGTGCTCCGGTTTCCTCCCACAGTCCAAAGACATGCAGGTTAGGTGCTTTAGTGATCCTAAATTGTCCTTAGTGTGTGCTTGGTGTGTGGGTGTGTGTGCCCTGCTCGGGGTTTGTTTCCTGCCTTGTGCCCTGTGTTGGTTGGGATTGGCTCCAGCAGACCCCCCGTGACCCTGTGTTAGGATATAGCGGGTTGGATAATGGATGGATGGACGGATATTTATTGACTATATGTATGTAGATTGCATAATACCATACATTGCATCCATCTTGTCTTTGCACAATGTCTTGTCTTGTTTGTTTAATTTTAAATATAAATTTTAATTATATTTTTAGTTACAGTTTAAATTTTTATTTGCACTTCATGTTGTTACACTGTGGACCCTGAGCTTCGCAATTTCGTCTATCTGTATATTTGTATATGGTTGAGATGACAATAAATTTTGCTTTGACTTATTTTGACTTTTGAAAAATTTCTGGACGAAAATGGAATGTCTGAAAAATTCCACTGAAAAAACATTAAGCGGATGAGAGAAAGCAGACATGAGCAGATCACGGCTTTCACTTTTATATGTTTTCTCTGCTATTCATGCTAATTTTGTCTGCTCTGTGCACATGAACGCCGCAGCGACAGGGTCTTCTAAAGGTTATTCTTGAATATTTTCTATATTTTATTTGTCTGAACACTCATTTCATTTATTGTTATTTTTGTATTGCTTACCATTCAGAGAGTGGATGTAGAGGTGGCCTGCTCCTAAAAGTACTTGGGAGTCCACATCGATGAAAGGCTGGACTGGTCCCATAACTCAGAGGAACGACAGAAGAAAGTGCAGAGCAGACTCTTTTTTTCTTTAGAAGTCCACGCTCCTTCAGTGTGGGTAGTGACTCACTTTCATTGGAAAAATTCGACAAAACACTTTTTTCACAGTGAATATGCTGTGCTCACCGGTAACCCTCGTACGCCAAATATTTTCCTTGAAATTTGCTATGCAGCTGTGTCCCATGATGCTTTGCAAGGCCAGCGTGACTTCACAGAGCTGTCGCAATCACGCATAAAACTTTAACGCATTTCTACTGTACGGCACTCGTTAAAGTAGTAAATGACTTGCAGGTAAATGCAGACAGAGGCCGTTTATCTGTTCTCATTCTCTTAGATCTGAGTGCCAAATCTGATACCATTGATCACAAAATTCTTAGAAATCAAAGGGTGGGCCTCTCTAGCAGGGTCTTAAATTGGTTTGAGTCCTACCTGGCAGGCAGAAAATTCTTTGTAAGTTGTGGTAATTATACTTCAAAGACACCTGATATTTTATATGGTTTTCCACAAGGATTTATCCTGGTTCCACTGCTCTTTTCTATTTACATGCTTCCATGAGGTCAGATTATCTCAAGGCATAACGTGAGCTAACACAGCTATGCTTACGACACACAGCTGTATTTATCAATGCCGCCTGATGACCACGACTCTCTTGATTCACTGACACAATGTCTTACTTGTGTTTCTGAATGCATAAGTAGTACAGTAATCCCTCCTCGATTGCGGGGGTTGCGTTTCAGAACCCCCCGCGATAGGTGAAAATCTGCGAAGTAGAAACCATATGTTTGTATGGTTATTTTTATATATTTTAAGCCCTTATAAACTCTCCCACACTGTTTATAAATATTCCCCGCAGAGTTATACAGCATAATCCCTTTGTATTCTCTTAGATATTAGGTAAGATTAATTGAAATTATGTATATAAACACACTGTTTATATACAGTAAAACCTAAATATTATTTTAAAGATATTGAGTGTCTCCGATATCACATATGTTACAGCCATTACGATAGACAGGCCACCAGCAATAAATACGTACAATGCAAGAAAAATAGTATACAGTAAATGTGTGTACAGTAACACTAAACGTACGTACATGTACTAAGCACTGTAAGAAGAAAATTAATTATGGTTACTCACCAACAATGACACGATGACTTGTCCGATAACAATGAGTTTAATTTTACTGCACAACAAAGGAGAGCGTTACAGCCCTTGTAAAGGAGCCACTTCAGGCGATTGTGTAGCACTGCCGTTGTTCTTCTTCTGGCAGTCTTCAATCCAAATCCCTAAAGCAGATTCCATCAGGACTACTGCCTTATTACATCCACTTACAACTCGTTTTGCACCCTGGTTAAAAGGACACTACGGCCATAGATCTTATATTCCTTTCCTACTTTTTAAATAAAAAGAATCGTAGCCTTCAACAAATCCAAAACGTTTACCTTTTCGGCAATCGTTAACATCTTCTTCTTGCGCTTGGGCACGGCCCCTGAAGCAGTAGCAGATTGTTTTGGAGCCATAATGAAGGGCTTGACTATGCACAAAGATAAACACAAAAGAGCACAACTCTTTACACAGCGAAACACGTTGATGCTGAATGAGCGAGACGAGACTTCCTGGTTAACACTGCATTCAGCATGCAGGAACTCAACTGCGTGCTCTGATTGGTTAGCTTCTCAGTCAGGAGAACTTAACTGCGTGCTCTGATTGGTTAGCTTCTCAGCCATCCGCCAATAGCGTCCCTTGTATGAAATCAGCTGGGCAAACCAACTGAGGAAGCATATACAGGAAGTAAAAAGACACATTGTCCGCAGAACCCATGAAGCAGTGAAAAATCCGCGTTATATATTTAGTTATGCTTTCATATAAAATCCGCGATAGAGTGAAGCCGCGAAAGTCGAAGCGCGATATAGCGAGGGATTACTGTAATATTCTCAAACCAAATAAGGAGAAAACAGAAATTTTAGTGATCGGCAAAAATGGATATAATGAGAGGATTAGAAATAAACTCGATCCATTAGGATTAAAAGTCAAGGCAGAGGTAAATAATTTAGGGGTAACTATTGACTCAGACCTGAATTTTAAATCACATATTAATCAGGTTACTAGGATAGCATTTTTTCACTTAAGAAATATAACAAAAGTAAGACGATTCTTCATGTCGTCGGTTTGCACACTTCTCGATGGTCCGGGATTTTTCGGGTGATTTTCTATGTAATAAACTTAATAAGTTATAGCGAAATGAAAATTGCACAATTAGATCTGGACCACCTTATACTAAACTAAATGTAAAAACATTGAATAACACTGAGAAAACCTGGAACAGAGAAAACTAATATTGCAAGAGTTCACGCTAAAGCCTTACAAACTGCTCTCTGTAAACACTTTTTTCAATGAGTTTTAAGCACAGGGAAAAAAATGAACTTTTGAAAAATCCATAATTTATACAAAAACTAACCATAAACAACCAAGAAAACTAACCTTGCATGAGCTGAGTTCTGGCATGAAGGAAGTGAGGAGGAACTGGGTGGAGAGGAGATTACAGTTTTGAGGTAAAGTCTGTGACGAAGTAGGTTCGCTGCATCTCGCTTCCAGGAGCCCTTAAACCCGTCACCGTCGGTAATGTTGCCGATGAGCGCGACAGTGAGACACTACAATGGAGCAATCGGATGGTGCAAAATGTGCCAAGTGCTTTTATTAAAATCAACAAAACAACAATCAAAGTCAAAGTCCAAATTAAATAAAGTGCAGTGCGTTCAGAATCCTTCAATAAATAAACGATCCCATAAAAACAGAAGTGAAGTGGAGGTTAAAATCCAATAGAAAAAAGTCTTCATTAAATACAACAAGATTAAAACAATGCTGGAAGCAGTCTCTTTAAAAACAAGCCCAGTGCATTCTTTAACTGCCTCCTCAGCCTTACTGCCTTCTAAAACTGCCTTCTCTCTCTCTCTCTCTCTCTCTCACGCTCTCTCGCTCGCTGCACAGGGAATGCACAGGGAGAGACTGAACACGTGCAGAAATCACTGGCGCGTACAAACCAGAAGGGAAACTAGCTTGTTTGTCACCCGAGTGTGTGGTTGTGAACAGATGCAAAAGTTTGGCGAACTTTTTGGTCGTAACCCGATTTGTACATGGTCCGAGACGTTCCTGACCCGAGGTTCCACTGTACATGACTCTGAACTTAATCAGGGAAAAATCTAATAACAAACATATGACAGTAACATTGAATAAAAGCCAATGTAATACTACCATGTTTCCCCGAAAATAAGACTGGGTGTTATATTAATTTTTGCTCCAAAATATGCACTAGGGCTTACTTTCAGGGGATGTCATATTTATTCATGTACAACAATATACATTATTCAAATACAGTCACGTCATCTTCCGGAATATCGTCATAACTCTCCACATTCAAACCCTGAATTCCGGCCTGAATTTTTTGCTACTCCAGCCGCTTTTAGGATCTTCCAGGGTCGATGTGTGTGCTTCGATGTTTGATGAATGGTTCGATGTGGTGAAACAAAATGCCGACATACAAATGCATTTGTGGTGCTTTGATATTCAAGCGTCACATATTCCCCAAAGTAATGATACAATACATTATAACAGCAAGTCTCACATACCATCTTCTGTGCCGTGTTTTTTTATTTTTTTGCACCTTCACAATGGCATCAGAATTTACAGCGGCATTTTTAAGCCACAGAGATAAAAAAAAATAAGGACATAATGAAAATGTTTATTTTGTGATTAAAGTGGAAATTTCAGCTTTAAACTCAAAATTTCATCTTTAATCCCGTAGTTTACTTTATATTAGTACAAATATTGTAACATGACAATCAGTGTGTATATTATACTAGAACACTCTGGACGAGAACAGGCCATTCAGCCCAACAAAGCTCACCAGTCCTATCCACTTATTTCTTCCAAAAAAGCATCAAGTCGAGTTTTGAAAGTCCATAACGTCTTACTGTCCACCACACTACTTGGTCACTTATTCCAAGTGTCTATCGTTCTCTGTGTAAAAAAAAAACTTCCTAATGTTTGTGCGAAATTTCCCCTTCACAAGTTTCCAACTGTGTCCCCGTGTTCTTCATGAACTCATTTTAAAGTCACCGTCTCGATCCACTGGACTAATTCCCTTCATAATTTTAAACACTTCGTTCAGGTCACCTCTTAATCTTCTTTTGCTTAAACTGTAAAGGCTCAGCTCATAATTACCTCTGGTGTCGTCCGATACGTGATTTACTATTAAGTTGAAGCAATTCTGCTAGATCTACTTTATCAATGCTTTTGAGGATTCTGAAGGCCTGGGTGAGGTCCTCTGCTCGAGACTAAACAAGTGTAACTCTCTGAGTCTGTCAGAGTAGGACACGTCCTCAGGCTCTGAGATACTCTTGGTTGTTCTCCTCTGCACAGCTTCTACTTAGTCACTTATTCCAAGTGTCTTTGGTTCTCTGTGTGAAGAAAAACTTCATAATGTTTGTGTAAAATTTACCCTTAAGACGTTTCCAACTGTGTCCCCGTGTTCTTGATGAACTCATTTTAAAGTCACCATCTCAATCCACTGGACTAATTCCCTTCATAATTTTAAATTTTTCAGTCAGGTCTCCTGTTAATCTTCTTTTGCTTAAACTGTAAAGGCTCAGCTCTTTTAATCTTTCCTCATCACTCATCCCCTGTAGCCCTGAATCAGCCTCGCTGCTCTTCTCTGGACCTTCTCTAGTGCCATTATGTCCTTTTTGTAGCCTGGAGACCAAAACTGCACACAGGACTCCAGATGAGGCCTCACCAGTGTGTTATAAAGACTTCAGCAGAACCTCCTGTGACTTGCACTCCACACGTCAAGGCGCTATATAACCTGACATTCTGTTAGCCTTCTTAATGGCTTCTGAACAATGTCGGGAAGTTCATAGCTTAGAGTCCAGTACGACTCCTAAATCCTTCTCATAAGGTGGACTCTCGATTTTCCGACCGCCCTTTGTGTATTCAAACCTCACATTTTTACTTCCAATGTCTAATTCTTTACATTTACTGACATTAAATTTCATCATCCACAAATCTGCCCAAGCCTGTCTGCTGTCCAAGTCCTTCTGTGATGATATAACGGATTCCAAATTATCCGCTAATCCACCTATCTTGGTATCATCTGCAAACTTAACCAGCTTGTTACTTATATTCCTATCTAAATCATTTATATTTATTAAAAATAGCAGCGGCCTCACCACTGACCCCTGCTGGTCACCACTCTTAATGTCACCCGATTCTGATGAGGTAACTCACACCATCATCCTCTGCTTCCTGCATCTGAGCCAATTCTGCACCCATCTACACACCACACCCTGAACTCCCACTTCTTTTAATTTGATGCCCAACCTCTCATGTGGCACCTTATCAAATGCTTCCTGAAAGTCAAGATAAATAATATCATACGCCCCAGTTTGATCATATCCTTTCGGTGCCTCCTCATCATTAAAGTAGACTGTCGTAAACGTCATCTTAAAACCAACCCAGTTGTTAAATCGCTACGCGCTTCTGGCGCGCTTCCTCCTCACCTGACAGCAGCTGCAAGCAGCAGATCGTCACACAGAACACATTACATTTATAATATTACAGCTCTCTGCAAATTTAGAATTCTTAGATTTATACTTGATATCACTTTCATGATGAAATACATTAAAATATGTACGTGACATTTTACAGATAAATCGTTAACTTTGTTTAAATAATGAATACTGCTAATAGTTACACATATAAGGTGGCACGGTGGCAGAGCAGTAGCGCTGCTGTCTCGCAGTAGGGAGTCACATCCCTTGTGATCCCTGCCTGGAGTCTGCATGTTTTTCCTGGTGGGTTTCCACAGTCTGCTCAGTTTTCCATCTAAAGACATGAAGGGTTGGGGATTTGGTGACACTAAAATGATGCCAGTGTGTGTGTGTGCTTGTGTACACCTCGCGATGAACTGATGCCCCGTCCAGAGATTTTGTTTCTGTCTTGTACCGATGCTACTGGAATGGGCGCATTCCCGAATTGAAGGATGCAATCATTAAACATCCTTTTCAGAGATATTGTGGCAAGGTGTCCTCGGAATTTAATGGATGTTTCGGGCACACGCGTCACATCACGTGAAGTATAAACCTGGCCTTGGCGCCTTACTTTTCAGCTGACGATCTTGACTAGGGCTTATATTACAGAGCAGCCAGAAAACCATCCATCCATCCATCATCCAACCCGCTATATCCTATTTACAGGGTCACAGGGTCGTCTGCTGGGGCCAATCCCAGCCAACATGGGCACAAGGCAGGAAATAAACCCCAGGCAGGGTGCCAGCCCACCGTGCCAGCCACACACCAAGCACACACTAAGGACAATTTAGGATCCCCAATTCACCTAACCTGCATGTCTTTGGACTGTGGGCAGAAACAGGAGTACCTGGAGGAAACCCAAGCAGACATGAGGAGAATATGCAAACTCCACGCAGGGAGGACCTGGGAAGCGAACCTGGGTCTCCTAACTGCGAGGCAGCAGAGCTACCCACTGTGCCACCTTGCCACCCCAGAAAATCATGCTAGGGCTAATTTTCAGAATAGGTCTTATTTTCGGGGAAACACGGTAATAATTAACAAAAGTATAGTGATTGTGTTAGAAGAATCCCTGCAGTGGTGTGTCATGTAATAGCAAGGGTCCATCTCCTGGCTGGGGTTCAAATTCATGTTTGGTGCCCCTTTTGTTCATTTTTGATTCTTTTTATGTTATGCGAGTCATTCTGCATTTTTGGTTTTGTTTAGGTATACAAGGCTTACAAGCTGCCTGTGATATGTCCCATGTGTTTTGTGGGTGGTTCCCCAAGAGGTGGGGCCTCCCAGACAATTATTGGCAGAAACTGCCCTCCGCCCAATAAATCCGGTAGTTCTCCCACAGTTCCTGGCGGTTCATTTCGAACGTGCCCTGGCACGCGATCAAATGTGATCGAGAGAGGAATTGCCAGCTAAGACAGATTCAGACACACGGGGACACCAAAGAAAGGCAATGGAGGAACCTTGGGGGTCTATGTAGGGCAAGAGATATCAAATGTTAAATATTTTAAAATGTATTCTATTTCCATAATGTAGCCAATTTTTAATACATTTCCAAACCTTTCTGAAAATATGTTTTTACTTTGTCATTATGAGTTATTACGTGAAGATTGATGGGCAAAAATGGCAAATCTATCCATTTAAATTGAAATCTACAAAACAATGCTCCATGACCCTGACCTGGATAAATGGGTTTTGAAGATGGATGGATGGATGGAACAAGAAAGAGAATTTTGATTAAAACGATTAAATATCTCTCTTTACCACAAAACCTAAAGAGATTCCTTTTTTAGGCAGGACCCTGCTGGCTATTTTCAAGCCCCCATGCTGAGTTCAGAAACAAAGAAATAAAAAACAAATTAAGAATGCGATGCAGTAAAAAGATAGAATCAGTCTGTGCTTAAAAGCTTAATTGGAATGAAAAACCAACTACCACTGCGTCCCTCCAGCAAGTAAATGGGACCCCTGGCTAAGAACATATTGGCTTCTCTTACGAGTCGAGTTTTAGATCAAATATTGCTTTTTTGTTCAAATGAGAAATCTGCTAGCTTTCACATCTTGTGAGGTTTGTGTTTGCTCCCATCCTGGTAAAAGCAAAGAATCCAAAGCACAGATGTTCGCAACTATCTCTTTAATACGTTTATCGGGTAGGCCGTACGATGACGTGTGACATTTTGTGAGTTTCTCTACACTGTAACCTGTTAAACATTTAGGGCTCAAGTGGAGTGATTTACCACATCCGGAGTATTGAGTAAAGTTCTCAGTACCTCGCTTTAAAAAAGACATAGCAGCTCTTGAAGCCATACAGGTTGGCCTTGGACAGAAAAGACTACCAAGTTTAAAAGGATGAGCAGAAGAGGAAGCGTAAGACAAGCAGAGAAGCAAAATCAAAACTCAAGTCATGCCAATCCGCTAACAATAGAATCAACGTAAGGAAATAGAAGGTGAAAGTTAAGAACGCACACGTCTAAATCATAAAAACGAATGCGCACATAATGGTTGTTGTTCTTCAGCTTCCACAATCTCAGATAATTACAGTTCTGGATAACCAATATGGGGGGCAGCTGCATGTTACAGTGCCATTACATACAGGGGGGCACTGTCATTAACTGCATTTTCTCTTATTCCACCATAGCTCTTGAGATGATACCTAAGGTTTTTGGATTTCTCTAGTGCCTTCAGTACCATCCAGCCATCCCTGTTAAAGGGTAAACTCAGAGATATGCAGGTGGATGAGACTGAGGTGTCCTGGATGATGGACTATCTGTAGTGCAGAGTGTAGTTTGTGAGACTCAAGGACTGTGTGAGCAGCACTGGAGCACCACGAGGAACAGGTTGGTCTCCTGTTCTCTTCACTCTGCACACCTCCGGCTATAAACAAAACAGCAGAAATTCTCAGATGATTCTGCTCTTATGGGGTGCACTGATAAAGGGGATGAGACAGAGAAGAGGAGTGAACTTTGTGTCTTGGTGGAAAGAGAATTGTCTGCATCGGAACATTAGCAAAACCAAGGAACTGCTTTTTGACTTTCACCACACCAAACAGCTTCAGGGTCCAGTCACTACTGAGGGAGTGGATGTAGAGGTGGTCCACGCCTAGAAGTATTTGGGGGTTCACATTAATGACAGGTTGGAGTGGTCTTGGAACACTGCGAAACTATATAAGAAAGGGTAGAACAGACTCTGTTTTTCTTAGGAGACTGCGTTTCTTCAATGTGGGAAGTGACATCCTTCACATCTTCTACAACACCGTGGTGTACCGGGCTGGTAACATCACTTCAAGAGAGGCTCACTGAACCAACCAGCTAATTAAAAGGGCAGGTTCAGTTATGGGACACACTCTGGACACTTTAGAGGTCGTAGCAAAGGAGAGAACTAAAACAAAACTGAGTGCCATTATGAACAATGCTGAACACCCTCTCTCTGACACACTAACATTGAGGACTTCCAGGCAACTAATTATTCAGCAGAAGTGTGTCAAGAAACAATATGGGAGCTCCTTCATACCCACAGCAATACGGCTGTACAGTGCCTCACTGGGACTGGGACTGACAAGTCAAACCTTTTCTTGCTTTTAAATTTTTCTTGCTTTATAGTAATTCCAGTGTGTGTTCAGACCAAAGTATGTGTATATTTATTTATTTACTTATTTATCTACCTATTTATTTAAAGAGCTTCTATAAAAAGCCAGAATTCCCCCTTTGAGGCAAATAAAGTTCTATCTATCTATTATATAGTGCTTTTCATATCTATCTATCTATCTATCTATTATATAGTGCCTTTCATATCTATCTATCTATCTATTATATAGTGCCTTTCATATCTATCAATC
>JANRMT010062824.1:2631383-2679204 GCA_026402145.1 Polypterus bichir lapradei | reverse complement strand
ATCTATTATATAGTGCCTTTCATATCTATCAATCTATCTATTATATAGTGCATTTCATATCTATCAATCTATCTATTATATAGTGCATTTCATATCTATCTATCTATCTAAAGAAGAATGCCTAGCCCTGCCCACAGCACCCAGAGATGTCCCCGCCCTTTCCAGCTTGGATGCCATAACAACATTAAGTGCCCAGAGAGCAGTGTTCACTTGGACCAGACCCTCTACAAGGTGCAAAGCTCCTGCTAAAGGAACCTTCCTTTGAAGCAGTTAGACTGCTAAGAGCTGATGGTATTTATGTGCCAAGAGCACCATTTTTGTTTTGTTGCTTGTGCCAGTAAAATGATGGGGTTGTCTGGCTGGTTCCCCAGCTTTTTTTCAAGCATACTCTGGTCTCTTCATCCAGTCACAATATATATACCTGACATCTGAGGTTCGATCCCCGTAAGAAGATGCAAAGGTGATAAGCCTGATAAGCCCCAATACGGGTGAAACACGTGTCATGTACTCTTTGTATGATTTGGCAGACACTGTATAATACACGCACACACACACATTATATAAATATATATATTAATGGCCAAAAGGGGATGCACCAGCGGTCCAAACCCAACACAAACGGACGCCAGGTGCAAGTCTCTGTAACACACATGGCTTTATTTCCAAGTGGGAAACGCTTTTCACCCATCTCCCATCAGAACCAAGCACAGTACCAAATGTCTAGTGAACAGCACAACACAGCACTCTTCTTCTCTTTTCTCTCAGTCTTTCTCTGTCCACCTTCACTTCTCCTCCGGCAAGCTTCATCATCTTCCTCCCAACACTGGCTCCCCAAATGAAGGTAAACGACTCCTTTTAAGCTGCACCTGGGAGTACTCCAGGTGGCTCAGCGAGGTCCGGAAGCACTTCCAGGTGTGATGGAAGCTCAACAAAGTAGGACTTCTGCAGCTCCCCCTGCCACCCACCACAGAACTCAACAGGGCTGTGCCAAACACCAACTACCATGGAGCCCTGTGGGAATCCGAGAAGCCATTACAACCCAGGGGTCTTCCATCTAATGCTCTGGGGGAGGCAGTGTCCTGTGTACATCTGCTCCCACCTTCCTTTCTTTACGACGGCCTTCTGGCCATATATATATATATATATATATATATATATACAGTGGAACCTCAAGATACGAACGGCTCTGTATACAAGAAATTCAAGATACGAGGAAAGTATGAGCGAAAAATTCGGATCTAAATACGAGCATTGGCTCGCGTAACGAGCCATGAGCCAGGCTGTGGGTATGCGTGACGTGTTTCCCGATCTGCCTCGACTCGGGGATTCACCCATGCTGACGCTGCCAGTCCGTCAGCTCACTCAGTGTTCCTTGTTCTCCCGTAGCGGGAGGATCTACGCGTTTGTGCGCTTGTGATTTCATTGTTTCGCTGTAGCAGTTCACCATATAAGCGTATCCAAAAATATCACGGACATGAAGACAGAGAATAGGAGACAATTGCCCTCAGGAGGAGAGAGAGAGAGAGAGAGAGGTGCGCGAGCGAGCGAGCGAGAGAGACGAGATAGAGAGAGAGGCACGCGAGTGAGTGAGAGAGATAAGGAGAGAGAGAGAGAGGTGAGCGAGCGAGAGAGATTAGGAGAGAGAGAGAGAGAGAGACGCGTGCGCGAACGAGAGAGATGAGGAGAGAGAGAAGAACCATCAGCTCAGTTATGATCACATAACAGCAGACAAAGTGTATCCATACTACTCGTATTGCAAGACATTGCACATTTTATCAAGTCAAAATTAATTTAAAAAATTAGCTCATCTTGCAAAACACTCGTAAACCAAGTTACTCGCAAACCGAGGTTCCACTTGTATATATTATTTTTCAGTGTATTTTGTTAAGAAAATTGATTTTTGTGTTGATATTTTTGGGGGTGCAGAACGGATTAACTGGATTTCCATTATTTTCAATGGGGAAGTTTGTTCTAGATATGAGAAATTCGCTATACATGCTCAGTGCTGGAACGAATTAAACTTGTATCTCGAGGTTCCACTGTATGTATATATATATATATATATATATATATATATATATATATATATATATATATATATATAATCAAATGTCTCTCTGTCTGTATGTCTGTCCACTTTTCACAAGAGAACTACTTAACGGACTTAGATCGGGTTTTTGTCTATAATTTGCATTTGCATATAACATGCCTGTTGATTTTGCGACTTCTCACATTGCGCCAAGTATCACAGTTTGCATGCAGGAGCGATTTATTTGTGCAAATCCGAGACAGAAGCTGTAGGCCGAGTGGAGGGGGTAGCGTGACGTCAGGAGTGGGGAGCCGGGCAGGGCCCTCGTCCCTCACGTGCCAGCTTCACTTTGAGTCACTTACCTCCACTTGGCTAGCGATTTCAAGTTTGTCCTCAGTTTGGTTCACTACTATGCAGGCGGAGCCGCGAGGGACAGTTAGTAAATTGTGATGGATTGCCGGGGGACCTTGCCCCACCGGGATTCTTGGAGAAGCAGGGGACTGGGAGAGAGGTAATTCCTTCCCCAGGACGTAAGAGGGTAGCCATCATGGATTGTGTGGGAGCCACGGAACTAAATGGCTCAACCCTGTGGGGTTCCGCCGGGGGCACCCGAAGGACTATGGAGCCTTGGACCGCAGTACTTCCACCACAACAGGAAGTGCTGCCAAACCAGGAAGCAGGTACGCCCGGAGTGCTTCTGGGTGCCCATGCAGCACTTCAGGAACACCAGGAACTGCTGCAGGGAGATCATCAGGGAGCACATCCGGGTGCATTATAAAAGGGGCCGCCTCACTCCATTCAAGGAGCCAGAGTCGGGTGGAAGAGGACGGAGCTTGCAGGAGAGGAGTGGAGGCAGTAAAGAAAAGAAAGACGTAAAAGATAAGAACTGAGTTTATGGTACTTGTTTGTTTGCTGGGTGTGCAGGAAACGAAAATAAACTGTGTGTGTTGTGGACATCTGGTGTTGTGTTTGTCTGTGTGTGTCCTAGGCTATCTTTTACAATATGTATATATATATATATATATATATACACCAGGGTGACTGACAAGATTAAGATACCTTGCAATGGTTTACAGATAATTTTACAGTTGGAGAACAGGTAGATTAAATGACTTGCTCAGGATCAGTGGCCACCTTAAGCTTGCACCTTACACAAAGAACGATAGACACTTGGAATAAGCTACCAAGTAGTGTGGTAGACAGTAAGACGTTAGGGACTTTCAAAACTAGACTTGATGTTTTCTTGGAGGAAATAAGTGGATGGGACTGGCGAGCTTTGTTGGGCTGAATGGCCTGTGCTCATCTGGAGTGTTCTAATGTTAAGGTTTAGGTCTTCATCCACAGGTGTCATAAAGGTGCTGTGATTAGTCCTGCTGCATCACAGATCTCACATGCTGTGTTTTACTCCTGTGCCAGCTACCCCCTGTTCGCTGTTTGCATGGCCTCTGCATGTCTTTCTAGGTTTTCCTCTGTGCTTTCATTTTTCCTCCCACATTCCCTAAAGATTTGAAGTCAGATTTGCTGGTAACTCTAAGTTATCTTTGTGAGGTCTGATCAGCAAGGACGATGAGACAGCCTACAGGGAGGAGGTCAGCCTCCTGGCAGAATGGTGGCAGGACAACAACCTCACCCTCAACGCTAACAAAACTAAGGAGTTGTGGATTTCTGCAAACAGGCAACAGAGCACAGCCCCATCTACATCGGAGGTGAGGCTGTGGAGCAGGTCAGCAGCTTTAGGTTCCTCGGAGTCACATCTCACTGATGACCTTAAATGGTCAAGTCACAATGCGGCAGTAGTCAAGAAAGCCCAACAATGCCCCTACTTCCTCAGGAGACTGAGTAAAGCCCGGATGTCCCCCACAACAACACAGGTGTACTGTGGAATCCATCCTGACAGGAGGCATCACATCCTGGTACAGCAACTGCTCGGTTCAGGACTGCAGAGCTGTGCAGCGGGTGGTGAATACGGCACAGCAGATCACGGGCACACAGCACCCTGTGATCCATGACATCCACACTACACGCTGTAAAGTGAACCGTATCAGGTGGGACCCCAGCCACCCTGCACTGTCACTTCTCACCCTCCTCCCATCTGGGAAGCGACTAAAGTCCATTCGGACGTGCACCTCCAGGTTCAGGAACAGTTTCTACCCAACTGCAATCAAACTCGTGAACAATCAGTAACCTTGTGTCACCTCCACTGCCACCTGCACATATACTTCTGCCACTGTCTCTATTTATTCCTAGGATTCTGGCTCTATGTATTTACTTATTATATTCATTTATTTATTGTGTATGTGTTTTTTTTTTTTTAATGTTTATGTTCACTGTCTACAAGGGGCACATGCAAGCAAGCATTTAATTGTACATGGTACTTGTACTTGTACATATGACAATAAAGAATTGAAATCTTGAGTGTGAAGTGAGTAGATCCTCCGATGGCTTTGGTGCCTTCTCTAAAGCCCCTTCCTGCTTTACCCCCAATGCCGCCAGGAGAGGCTCCTGCCAACTGTGCCCCTAAATTGGATTAAGTGGGTTTGTGTTTCTTAGGTCATATTAAGCCTCGGTTACTTTATTATACTCTCAGTATTTGATGTGACAGGTTGTATTTTCTCTTCGATTGTTTAAAACTTTATTCCTTCACAAGCACCGAGCGCAGCCCCCTCTCTCAGCGTTTGTCAAACATTTCTCTTTGTTCTAAAATGAAAAGTGCAGGTTGTTGTGTGCCATGTAGAAACGGTCCAGAAATGCATATGACGTCTCAAATGGAGTAAAGGCGAGGACAGGCCGCGACGCAAACCGGAGATCTGAGAGGGTCCTGGCAATTATTTATTTAGTGTGTGTCAAAGGACTGCCTGCTGTTGTGCGTTAAAAGGGGTTCAATCATTAAACAAACAGCAGAGCTAATAGATGTTTTCTGGACCCTGAAAGGGAATATAAAATGGCTAAAGTTGAAAGGAACTAGGACTTTAAAAGCATGGAGATGTTAGGCAGCAAATCTGAAATTCATATGAGAATGTGAATAACAGGAAATCATTTTAGAAAAAAAGGAGCCCATTAAATTTTGATTTGTCCATATGGTTTTTAAAAGAGGGGATAGTGGGGGCAGTGACAAGCAGCCTGATGAGCTGTGCCATTAATAAGTCTGAAGTGAGAGTCTTAAGTCTTTTGATTGACCAAACGAAGCCCTGAAATGATGTCGGGTTTCTGTGAATCTCCATTGGGGGGCTAGGACACACTGGATATGTGTGAGTCAATAAAATAAGTGAAAGAAGAATGAATAAACACATATTACACTGTATAGTGCCTTGCCAAGATTTGAAGGAAACCTCACAAAAGGAAAAGGCATGCTGTGCCGTGCCATGGCTCCCTAAGGGATGGCCCCTTCTCTTCTGCGAGGTTCTATTTATCCAATTCTCATGTGGTCTCCACCTGCCTGATTGAACTTTCTCATTCCTGTAAAATTTAATGGGAACGTTTCAGGGGTTTGTAGAATCCAGAGCTCAGTCAATCACCCATCCTGCCAGTCATTTGCTGGCTACTATAGTGCAGTTTGCTTCCATGACCACTAGGTGTCGATGTCCTTTACGCTCCACATACAGTGCCCTCCATATTGTTTGGGACAAATACACTTTTTTCATTGATTGACCCCACTGCTCCACAGTTCAGAATTACAATTCAAACAATTCAGATGTGATTAAAGCGCACATTGCAGCCTTTCATTGAAGGGGATTTGCAGACATTTTGGTCAGACAACACTTTCTCTACATGGCACCATAATATTTGGGACACAGTAATGGCAGGTCTATTCAGGACTTTATCGCATATACCTTGCATTTGGTGACTACTTGAAATCTGTGATTCATTGACACCAGCAGGTGCTGAGGGTCTTCTCTGGTGATGCTCTGCCAAGCCTCGGGGGGATTGTCCCCTTACGTTTTCTCTTCAGAATATGGAAGACCTGCTCAGTTGGATTGAAATCGGGTGACTGGCTTGGCCGTTCAAGAATTTTCCATTTTTTAGCTTTGACAAACCCCTGTGCTGCCTCAGCAGTCTGTTCGGGTCATCATCTTGTTGTAGGATGAAGCACAATTGTCCATTGAGTTTACAGGCATTTATTGGAACTTGAACACATCAGATGTTTCTACACACCTCAGAATTCACTGTGCCACTGTCGTCAGCAGTTCATCAACGAAGTGAAGTGTGCCAGTCAGGACCTGTGGCAGCCATAACACCCCAGCACCATGTTTAACAGATGAGGTGGTCTGCTTTGGATCTCGGGCAGTTCCTTCTTGTCCCCACATTTTTGCTCTTGCCACCACTCTGAGGTTCATCTTTTCTCGTCTGTCCAGAAGAACTTTTCCCAGAATTCTGCAGGCTCTTTGAAGTTCTGAAATGTGACCATTTCTGTTTTTGTGGCTAAGTAATGGTCTACATCTTGCAGTGTGGCCTCTGGATTTCTGTTCATGAAGTCTTTTGCTGATAGTCATCTCTGACATGTACACTTTGGCCCCCTGCATTGGAGGTCTTCCTTGGCCTACCAGTCCCTTTGTGATTACTGAGCCCACCAGCGTGTTCTTTTCTTCTTCATGATATTCCATTCAGTTGATTTCAGTCTTCCAAAGGTTTTCCCAATGTCTCTGATAGTTTTAATCTCGTTTTTCAGCGTCATAATGGCTTTTTGACTTTCATTGGCACAGCTCATGTCCATATGTCGAACAATGGCAACTCCAGACTCCAAAGGGTAGAAGCAAGCCAAGGTATCTTATGAAGCAAAGATACCCACCTGAGGAATCACAAACACCTGTGACGTCAATTGTACCTAACATTATTATGCCCTGAAATTGGGGGACGTGTAGAAAAAGTGTTGCGTGACCAAAATGTGTGCAAATCCTCTTAAAAGAAAGTCTGAAGTGTCGGATTTGTAATTTTAAACTGTGGAGCAGAGGGGGAAATGAAGGAAAAATGTGTCTTTGTCCCAAACATTATGGAGGGCACTGTATGCCCTCTAGTGCTCATCCACACTTGGGGTGCTGATTTGCATGAATGTAGGTTGCTTTAACATTAATTCACATGGAGTGGTACAGAAATGTATAAATCTGTGTATTATGGGCAAAATTTAGGAAATGGTAGGTTGTGAGATACACAAATCCCCAGTGTTGCAAAGCTGCATTTTACATGTTGTGGTATAAGAACGGTCATCCGGGCCAGGGAGAAACATGGTCTTAAAACCTGGATGGAGGCCCAAGAGGAATGACGAAGGATTGGCTGGCTGGATGAAAAGATTACTTTGTGCCCGGCCGGTATAACATAATGGATGGACCAGCAGAAGCCGGTACTTGGGAGTGGTTCCATCACTCATGTGCTAGGTGGCAATGTCCCAGTTGAGACACCCGCAGGGGTGTTAGGGAGATGGAGTCCAGAAATACAGCCCTGTAGGGGTTCCTTTGGATCGATAAAGGGGGCTGTTGGGGGTAGGACCACCATACTTTGTCTATGGCCCGGTAGTGCTTCCTCAAGGAGACAGAATGGCACTGGAAGTATTCCCAGGTCTCATCCTGCTGCCACACATTGACAATTCAGAGTCAGGAGGCAGCGGGTGACACTCAGCAAAGGACAGGAGAAAGAAATGGTGATTTATTGTTGGTTTATTGTATAATCGTGTCTAATTTTTGGAAGAGGTGTTCATTGGAAGGAGCTTTGTGGAATAAAAACTCTCTATTTTATTCATATATTGTAATGGATCGACATTTATCAAGAGAAGGAGGTTTACAGTTAGTCACTTTACCCAAGTTTGTAGCCAGCATTTTAAAAAAGAGGATTTTCACGAGGCAGGGTCTGAGTCAGTGCGGCGACTGTTGAAGAAGGGAATGATTTCTGTGTTGTTTGAGTGGAACAGTTTCTCCGTTCCACATATCAAGATCAGGGATTTGGGGAAGAAGAAAGCGACCGATGGAGGATGACACACCGGGTGAGGAGGAGGAGGAGGATGACAAAATCTATGACTACGCTTCGGCTCCAGATCAAGCAGCCGTCCACCTAACACTTGATGAAAACCTGTCTCACAGAAAGGAGATCCTCCAGCTGAGGAAACAAATTGAGACCCTAACAATGAAGCAGCGGTTTGGCATTCACCGTTTTGCTGGCTCAGACAGAGACATTTGTTTATTTGCATGTCAAGGTGTCCAGCAGACTCCTGTTATTATGTACTGTGGCATCGGCGATGAGTAACACAATGGACAAATTCTCTGCTCTTTACATGGCTCTTTGAGTTGGCTCTCTATCCTTAAAAGGACTGCTTGCCTTTTGCTGCACTAGTTGGAAAAAGTGCATGCGACTCCGCAGAGTTGCCATTTTCATAGGTGCTCCTGCTATTGATGAAGGAATGGCAGCTCATTCTTTGGTAAATCATCACTGGCTGATGTCACTTGTCTAGTATTAAGCTAACATACATATTCACCTATTCCTGAATAAAGTTTAAGGACTAATTATGTATTTTCAAAGAGGCCTAATGTAATCACATACAGTGAACCTCGGGTCACGAATGTCTCGGACCACGTACAAATCGGGTTATGACCAAAAATTTTGCCAAACTTTTGCAACTGTTCACAACCACACACTCGGGTGACGAACAAGCCAGTTTCCCTTCCGGTTTGTACGTGCAGATGATTTCTGCACGTGTTCAGTCTCTCCCTGTGCATTCCCTGTGCAGTGAGCGAGCGAGAGAGAGAGCGAGTGCGAGAGAGAGAGTGTGAGAGAGCGAGAGGGAGTGAGTGAGCAAGCAAGAGAGAGAGTGCGAGAAGGCAGTTAAAGAAGCCAGTAAGGCCGAAAAGGCAGTTAAAGAATGCACCAGGCTTGTTTTTAAAGAGACTGCTTTGAGCATTGTTTTAATCTCATTGTATTTAATGAAGACTTTTTTCTATTGGATTTTAACCTCCACTTCACTTCTGTTTTTATGGGATCATTTATTTATTGAAGGATTCTGAAAGCACTGCACTTTATTTAATTTGGACTTTGTTTTTGATTGTTGTTTTGTTGATTTTAATAAAAGTACTTGGCACTTTTTGCACCATCCGATTGCTCCATTGTAGTGCCTCACTGTCGTGCTCATCGGTAACATTACCGACAGTGACAGGTTTAAGGGCTCTCAGAAGCGGGATGGGAGCATGCAGCGAACCCGCATTGTCACAGACTTTACCTCAAAACTGTAATCTCCACTCCACCCAGTTCCTCATCATCAAGCCTTTCCGTGAGAACCCTAAATCCATAGAGGACTGTTTCATTTATGTTAGGTAGAATGCCCAGTGGGGACTGGGCGGTCTCATGGTCTGGAATCCCTACAGATTTTATTTTTTTTTCTCCAGCCGTCTGGAGTTTTTATTTTGTTTTTTCTGTCCCCCCTGGCCATTGGACCTTACTCTTATTCGATGTTAATTAATGCTGATTTATTTTGTTTTCATATTGTGTTTATTTTTCTATTCTTTATTATGTAAAGCACTTTGAGCTACTGTTTGTATGAATATGTGCTATATAAATAAATGTTGTTGTTGTTGTTGTTGTTCCTCCTCACTTCCTTCATGCCAGAACTCGACTCACGCAAGGTTAGTTTTCTTGGTTGTTTATGGTTAGTTTTTGTATAAATTACGGATTTTTCAAATGTTCATTTTTTTCCCTGTGCTTAAAACTCATTAAAAAAAGTGTTTACAGAGAGTGGTTCATAAGGCTATAGTGTGAACTCTTGCAATGTTAGTTTTCTCTGTTCAAGGTTTTCTCAGTGTTATTCAATGTTTTTACATTTAGTTTACTATTACACTGTGCATTCTATCATATAATTAACTATTTTTGTGTTTAAAAATCTTTAAGAAATATATATTTACATACAGTTCATACGGTCCGGAACAGATTAATTGAATTTACATACAATCCTATGGGGGAAATTACTTCGGGTCACGACCAAATTGAGTTGCGACCAGAGTTTTGGAACGAATTATGGTCGTGACCCGAAGTTCCACTGTATTTGTCCCATATAAGTTCATAATATGTAATACATCCGCATCTTGAAACACGTAGTCTAAAGCCCTTCTCCTTTTTAGCTCCTGACATTTGGCACAATATTTGAATAATGCAACTTACGTCATTTACCGTATGTCTGTGCCCGTCTTGAAGCAATCGGGTGAAAAATGCCACAGCTAGTCGGTTTTGATATCAACGCCAGAAGTGCAGCAGCTGGCTGACGCGGAATCCGGAAGAGAGTCTATTTACAATTTAGCAAATTGAACTGAAACAAGATGGCTGATTTCTGGTTTTTCAGT
Organism: Polypterus bichir lapradei; assembly: GCA_026402145.1. Classification (NCBI taxonomy): domain Eukaryota; kingdom Metazoa; phylum Chordata; class Cladistia; order Polypteriformes; family Polypteridae; genus Polypterus; species Polypterus bichir. Next base: position 2,668,863 of record JANRMT010062824.1, on the reverse strand, counting down.
TCAAGTGGAAGGAAGAGGAGGGTTCTGGTGGACAGACGCAGAAGTGACACTACAAATGGAGTCAGAGTTAGATTAAAACTTTGAGAGTCCCTGAGCACTTAAAAGATTTTGGTGCCCTCATACATATCTAATTCAATAATAAATGTAAAATAAAAAATTATTTTTCAAAATGAAACAAAATGCACAGTAAGATGGAAAATAATATTTATTTTGCAGTTTTGCATCATACAGTCCATGGTAAACCTGGGAATGGAAAATTTCTGTGGTGCTCCTCACCCCTTCCCTTGACACCCTAGCACATGCTTATTTTGCTTAATGGTTAATCCAGCCCTGAATGAAGTGGTTGCCCATCTTCCATTCTGCAGAGGGAGGAGAAGAGAAAGCATTTAGTACACAGCGCCCACCCCTGGTCCGGCTGGTAATTACTGTCACTAAAGTCCTTAAGGTGTCTCCCATGCTCAAGTGTGTGACAGCATTAATGCCATATAATGGATCATAACAGCTAATCCTAAAGAGACATTCGGGGTTAACTGTATTTACATAGAATTATGAATCCGAGAGATGCTCCGTTAACGCCAAGGAGGTGAATGGGCAGGTGGACCTAACGAAGCAGCCAATTAATAACACAGTCATTGAGTTTAGATGTAAGCAGGGGTTGCTTGAAAAGCACACTGATTATGGGAAAGAAGCTTGATAAATAAAAGGCATTTTAATAAATAAAACGTTTTGTGCTCCTTTTCTCTCCTCTTTATCCAAAGGTATTGTATGTATGCTGATAGATGAGTACTAATTTTCTCAAACTAAATAAGAAGAAAACAGAAATTTTAGTGATTGGCAAAAATGGATATAATGAGGTTATTAGAAACTAGACATTAAGCCCGTTATAATAACGGGCGCTAGAACAGTAGTGCATAAACATTAGTAGGAACAGTCTATATTAAATGGCAAGGGACCTTGTATGTGGCTGTAATATGCGTCACTGTATTGTGTGCCTTTAATTTTCTCTCTCAGTAATACTGGTTTGTATTTATGTAAAATGCCTGTAATTTTGTCTGACAGTAATACAGTGGAACCTCGGTTCACGACCATAATTCGTTCCAAAAATCTGGATGTAACCCGATTTGGTATTGAACCGAAGTAATTTCCCCCATAGGATTGTATTTAAATACAATTAATCCGTTCCAGTCCGTATGAACTGTATGTAAATATATATTTTTTATGTTTTTAAGCACAAATATAGTTAATTATACCATAGAATGCACAGCGTAATAGTAAACTAAATGTAAAAACATTGAATAACACTAAGAAAACCTTGAACAACAGAGAAAACTAACACCGCAAGAGTACGCGCTAGCCTTACGAACCGCTCACTAAAAACACTTTTTTTAATGAGTTTTAAGCACAGGGAATAAAATTAACATTTGAAAAATCCGTAATTTAATAAACAACCAAGAAAAGTAACATTGCAACAATGCACACGCGTGCCTGTGTGTGTGTGTGTGTCTCTCGTGGGCCTGCATGTGTGTGTGTCGCTTTTAAGTGCGCGCCTGTGTGTCTGTCTGTCTCGCGCGCGCGCGCCTGTGTGTGTATGTGTCTCGCGCGTGCCTCTGTGTGTGTCTGTCTGTCGCGCGTTCGCCTGTTTGTGTGTGTCTGTCGCGCGCGCGTGCGCCTGTGTGTGTATGTCTGTCTGTCTCACGCGCACCTGTGTGTGTCTATCTCTCTCTCTGCACAGGGAATGCACAGGAAGAGACTGAACACGTGTCGTGTGGCCCCGCGCATGCGCACTTCACCAGAAGACACACACACACGGACACCTGGACGCACACAGGGGTTTTATTAAAGATGGATGAATTGTAATTTTCTCAAGCTAAATAAAGAGAAAACAGAAATTTTAGTGATTGGCAATAATGGAGACAATGAGATTATTAGAAATAAACTTGATGCATTAGGATTAAAAGTCAAGACGGAGGTAAACAGTTTAGGGGTAACTATTGACTCAAACCTGATTTTTAAATCACATATTAATCAAATCCCTAGGACAGCATTTTTCAACCTCTTATAACATTGCAAGATGCTGAGAAATTAGTTCACACTTTTGTTTTCAGTCGACTAGATTACTGTAACGCACTCCTCTCGGGAATACCCAAAAAAGACATCAATCGATTGCAACGAGTGCAGAATGGAGCTGCCAGAATCTTAACTAGGAAAAAAAAAATCTGAGCACATCACACCAGTCTTAGCATAACCACTACACTGGTTACCTGTGTCATTTAGAATTGACTTTAAAATCCTGCTAATGGTTTACAAAGCCTTAAATAATCTGCTCCATTCTATATCTCGGAGTGTCTTACAGCTTACACTCCAAATCATAACCTTAGATCTTCAAATGAGGGTCTGCTTAGAATTCCAAGAGCTAAACTAAAAAGAAGTGGCGAGGCGGCCTTCTGCTGTTACGCACCTAAAATATGGAATAGCCTGCCAATAGGAATCCGCCAGGCTAATACGGTGGAGCCTTTAAAAAACTGCTGAAAACACATTACTTTAACATGGCTTTCTCATAGCTTCATTTTTGTTTAATCCTGAAGCTCTGTATATTCATTTAATTAGCAATATTATTCATGGTGGCTCCATAATCCGTACTAACCCCTACTTTCTCTTCTGTTCTTTTTCCAGTTTTCTCTGGTGGTGATCTGCGCCACCACCACCCGATCAAAACACCGTGATGTCCTTACATTGATGGATTAAAGGCCAGAAGTCCACATGACCATCATCATTAAGTCCTTCCTTGAGAACCCTGAATACCATGAGGGCTGATGGAGATCATTGATGTTAGGTAGAATGCCTAGAGGGGGCTGGCCAGGTGGTCTCATGGCCTCAGAACCCATGCAGATATTTTTTTTTCTCCAGCCATCTGGAGTTTTTTTTTTTGGTTTTTCTGTCCTCCCTGGCCATCAGACCTTACTTTTATTCTATGTTAATTAGTATTGCCTAATTTTATTTCTGTATTTTGCCTTTTTTCATCATGTAAAGCACTTTGAGCTACATCGTTTGTATGAAAATGTGCTATAGAAATAAAAGTTGTTGCTGTTGTTGATTTGAGTAAGTTTCATGAAGTGGGAGTGTCTAGCAAATCAATAAGTCAGTCATGTCAGTCATTATCCAACCTGCAAATCAATAATAATAATAATAATGATAATATTCTGCGGTGGGCTGACACCCTGCCCGGGGATTTGTTCGATCCTTGTGCCCTGTGCTGACTGGGATTGGCTCCAGTAGACCTCCGTGACCCTGTGTTAGGATGTAGCGGGTTGGAAAATTACTTACTGACTATTATTATCATTATTATTATTATTATTATAATTATTGACACACTAAGATTCCTTATTGTAACAAGCAAAATATGTTCAGAGAGATTTATTTTTTTTGTTCCGTAACTGTATGTATCAGTGGAGAAAAAGTATAAATATTGCACAGCTAAAATGCAGCATTATATGCTCAGTTTACTGTCCAGCAGGGCAGCAAATGTCCTAAATCACTCCTATCCATTTCCACAGTTCCTGTACAGTCAGCACGAGCGCAGTTTGAGTGAACACTTTGCAAATCATGGTTAATGGAATGAGAGCAATATCACATTTTACTGCATCATTAAGAAGAGACATAGCACAAGGCGCAGAAGCGGGGAGGTTAGAAAACACGACTAAACTACCGGAAAGTCAGAATTCTTTAAATAATAAAAAAAAAAAAAAAAACTTAGGTGTCTAAAGGCTAATGCCTGTAATTTATTTCTTTTATGCTGTATGCCCGTGTGCCAATGAAATACCTTGTGACGGTGCTGCCATCAATCAATGAGAGATAATTAAAGTCAAGATGGCTAAATCAATGAAAATTCAGTTTTACATACAAAGTATTCACCCCCTTGGCCATTTTCATATTTTATTTTTTGTACAGCATTGAATCCCAATGGATATCATTTGGTTTTTTGGACACTGGACAACCGAAAAACTCTTCAACATGGAAGTGAGAAAAGTGTGCTCTAAAACAAAGGTAAATTAATGGAGGGAATTATTAAGGAGAAGATGAGGAGACACGGGGCAAGAACAGGAGGTTTACAGAACCGTCAGGATGGGTTCAGACAAGACATGTTGGGTTACTAACATACGGGAATTCTATGAGGAAGCAACAAAAGGGTATCATCATATTGGAGCTTATATTATTAAATGGGATTTTCAGAAAGCATTGAATAAGGTGCCATCATATGAGAGATTAGGAGTTCAGGGTGTGGTGGATGCAGAATTGGCTCAGACACAGGAAGCAGAGGGTGAAAGTGCGAGGAACCTTCTCAGAATTGTGATGTTTAGAGTGATGGCCAGCAGAGGTCAGTGATGGGATTGCTGCAATTTTTAATATATATCAATGATTTGGATAGGAATATAAGTAACAAGGTGGTTACATTTGCAAATGATACCAAGCTGGGCAGATTGGCAGATAATTGAGAATCTGTTGAGTCATCACAGAGGGACTTGGACAGCAGACAGGCTACAGCAGATTTGTGGCAGATGAAATTTAATGTCAGTAAATGTAAAGAATTACACATAGGAAGTAAAAATGTGAGGTTGGAATACACAATGGGAGGTCGTAACATTGAAAGTACACCTTTAGCACTCAAAGTGGACCTGTCACTATCAACTTCCAGACACTGCTCAGAAGCCATCAAGAAGTCTGACCGAACGTCAGGTTAGATAGCGCCTTGATGTGTGGAGAACAAGTCACAGGAGGTTCTGTTCAACTTTTATAATGCACTGCTGAGGACTCATCTGGAGTCCTGTGTGCAGTTTTGGCCTACAGGCTACAAAAAGGACATAACAGCACTAGAAAAGGTCCAGAGAAGAGTGACTAGGCTGATTCCAGGGCTACTGGGGATGAGTTATGAAGAAAGATTAAAAGAGCTGAGCCTTTACAGTTTAAGCAAAAGAAGAATAAGAGAAGACACGATTGTATTGTTTTAAATGACGAAGGGAGTTTGTCTAAGACTGTGACTTTAAAATGAGTTCATCAAGAACACGAAGAAACGGTTGGAAACTTCTTAAGGGTAAATTTTACATTAGGAAGTTTTTCTTCACACAGAGAACCAAAGACACGTAGAATAAGTGACCAAGTAGAATCTGTGCAGAGGAGAACAACCAAGAACATCTCAGAGCTTGAGGATGTGTCGTACTCTGACAGAATCAGAGAGTTAAACTTGTTTAGTCTCAAGCAGAGGACCTCACCCTGGTCTTCAGAATCCTCAAAAGCATTGAAAAAGCAGACCTAGCAGAATTGCTTCAACTTAATAGTAAATCACGTATCAGACAACACCAGAGGTAGTTATGGGGAATTGCATTTAGGACTGCAGCCAAGAAGCCCTTCTTTACTCAAAAAGTTGTAAAAATCGGGAACAAAAAGTCGAGACATGGAGTTAAAGCAGAAACCTTGATAACCTGTAAGAAGTGTTTGGAATGGATATTGGGATCGCTTAGCTGTTAACTAAACAAGCGCTCTCGATGGACTGAGTGGTTTCCTCTCATTTGTCGAATTTGTTATGTTCTTATGAGTAATTGTGCATGCTCTACCCATGTCTCTGTGGGCTTTGCTCCAAATACTCCAGCTTTCTTAACACAACTAAAGATGTGGAAAATTGTTCACGTGGACTGAGGTCATCAGTAGAGACCCTCAATGGTCTGTCCAGGAACCTGTCTGATTTAAATTAATGATAAGGATTTTGGTATAGTTAGTAAACTTCTGAAATTTGCAGACTATACTAAAATTGGTGGAATGGCAGACACTTGGGAGGCAGCAAAAAAACTCAAGAAGACCTGGCCAAGCTTCAGAACTGGGTGAACGCATGAGACATGCAAGCACATGGACAAAATAAACGTTAATTATAAAAACAAGATGGAAGACAATGAGCTAAAGGCAACAAGATGGAAGACAATGAGCTAAAGGCAACAACCTCTGAAAAGATTTTAGGGGTTTATGTTGACACAACGTTCTCATGATCTAAGCAATAAGCAGAAGCGATAAAAAAGGCAAATAAAATGTTAGGTAATATCGCAAAAACTGTTAAATAGTAATCGAGAGACATTATGCTAGGACCACATAATGCAAAAGCGAAACCATGTCTGGGGTCTTGTGTGCAGTTCTGGTCACCACGCTACACGAAAGACATAGCAGCACCTGAAGCTATGCAGAGGAGAACAACCAAGTGCTTCTCAGAGCTTAAGGACGAGTCCTAATGTGACAGGTACAATGAATGAAACCAGTTTAGTCTCAAGCAGAGAAGACTGTGTGAGGACCAAATCCAGGTCTTCAAAAACTTCAAAGGCATCGATAAAGCAGATCCAAAAGAATTCTTTCAACTTAATGGTGAATTATTTACCAGGAAAATACATTTTGGACTTAAAACATGAAGAACTTCTTTAAACAAAGTTGGCATCTGGAAGAAAGTATTGAGTCATGGAGTTTTTCCACGTCTTTAAAGATCTTCCATGTCTTTAAAATTAACAAATGCATTGATAAGGTCACTCCAGCAGAATTTTTTTTCAACATAATGGTAAATCACATACTGAAAGACACCAGAGATAATTAAGGGGAAGTGCTTTTTTTACCTGCATTTTTATCACTCTTTAATTTAATATTGTTTCTTATCAGTATTCTGCTGCTGGAGTATGTGAATTTCCCCTTGGGATTAATAAAGTATCTATCTATCTATTTAGAATTGAAGCCAAGAAGCACTTCTTCATGCAAAGAATTGTGGGACTCTGGAACAAACTACCGAGTCATGGAGTTGATTTAGTAACCTTGACAACTTTTAAGAAGGATGTGAAGAAGATGTTGGGACAGCTTAGCTCTTAGCGAAACAAACAGGCTCAATGGACTGAATGGTCTCCTCTTGTTTGCTACGTTTCTTATATTCTTTAGTGAAATGTGCTTGTTCTCCCAATGTTTCTGTGGCCTTTTCTCCAGCTGTTCCAGTGTTCCCAACACAGCTAAAGATGAGTGTGTAAAGTCCATCGGTGATGACATTAGCAAAGTGAGACAGACAGGTGTCCCATCCAAGTTTGCTTCCTGCATTTCACCCACTCCTGCCTCCAAGACCCTGAAAACAAACTGACAGACAACTACATCTGATATCTCAAGGCACAGGTATTTTAAATTAAAATGTCCAATTTAAATTCTTTCAAAGTCACCGGCTTGTCAAAATTAAGAAATGGAAAACACTGTTAATCCACTTAATGTGAAATCTTAAATTATAAACATAAAATGAAGATAAATGGGATGCCAAGTTATCTATCTTTCGTTTGATTCATCCTCATACTTTATGAAAAAAAGCAGACCCTTATGAAGACCAACCAGTGGAATATTTTTAGTAATCAATCTTATTTTTTTCGATTTAATGAATTATAGAAAATGAAAAGCAAAAAAGAAGAGGAACTGTAAAGACATTATTAATGATCACAGGACAAAAGCAAATAGTAAATCTTGCCTTTCAGGAGGTTTAAGAAATAATTAGCAAGATTTATAATCATTAGAGTAATTGAATTGATCTGGAAATCAATGATGAAATTATATTCATGGCTATTAACAGCTTCTTCATCGTGCACTCTGGTGCTCCTTATTAACCTCAGACATTTTTTTTTTGCCTCTGAATGTGAAATCCGTATTTAACACACTTACAAATCAAGGTGACTTTTATGGTGGGCCTCTTCCGCTGTGAATATGACTGACAGTCCTGGGTCTCATCGCGCATTCTGTTTGTGCTTTGCACTTCATCAACAGGGTTTTGACATTGATGCCCAGCCCATTTCATTTGGCAGCCTTCTAAAACAGATTTTATATTGAGGCATCTTGTGAAGAAGTGCAGTGGGAAAGTTTACAACTCTATTTATGCATTCTTGTTATGTTAATGTGCTTTTTAAATAATATTTTATGAGAACTTAGGCTCATGAACAGCACAGACGGCTAGTGAAAGAATCAGAATAAGGAAAGCCAACTAAAAAGCAAGGAACAACTGTGGGTCATAATTTAAATATAGCATAATTTACTAGAAAGACAGATAGATATGAAAGGTGCTGTATGATAGATAGATAGATAGATAGATGGATGAAAGGCACTATATAATAGACAGATTAAACATCATTGTTACTAAAGAATGAATTATTTCTTTATAGATAACAATTTTTGCCCACAAGCAAATCTTACAAATATGCTGCTATTGTTATCTCCGACCATGCCCCTTTGATCATTAAGCTCACATCATTATGCCCCACATACTCATCTCACAGATGGCATCTTAACCCCCTGTTATTAGCTAAAGAGAACTGTACAGAATTTATATCCAAGCAAATTGATTTATTTTAAAGACAAATGCATCCTCAGAGGTCTACTGCAGAAATATTCTGTGAAACTCTGAAGGCATTTTTAAGGGGACAGATTATTTCATATCTCTTCCACAAAAATAAATCGGAAACAAAGAAGGCCTCAGAATTAATCAATTAAATTACCAGAATAGATCAAGAACACGGCAGGTCTCCAAATGAGACACTTTATAGGAAAAGAAAGGCTTTTCAATCAGAACTCAACCTCTTGATATCAAAAAAAACGGAACAACTCATTTTTAAATAGCAATATCATTACTATGAACATGGAGAAAAGGCTAATATAATCTTAGTTCAACAAATCCTCAAGAAGGAAGTTCACAGTGCAATACCAGTAATTGCCAACAGAGACAGAGACAAAATCCTTGACTATAAAAATTAATGAACACATTTAGGGATTACTAATTACTGAATTCTACTCAGTTTAAAGAAAACAAGACACAATCTAATGTGTTTTTCGATGCATTACAGATAACATAGCTAGATACTCTCAGTGCAGAGGAATTGGATAAACCACTCAGAATTACTAGATGCTATAACTCACATCAGAGTGGGAAATCAGCAGGCTCTGATAGCTAACCTTCTGAATTAAAAAAAAAATAATTTAAATTAAGTTAGCTTCCTTTTTATTAGCAACATTTATAGAAGCTAGAGACAATAAAATTATACCTTAAGCTTTTCACCAAGCATTAATTACTGTCTTTCCTAAGAAAAAATAAGAAGTGATTATAATGTGCATCAAACAGACCAATCTCACTTCTGAATAATGATGTTAACATACTCTTTGAAGTTCTAGCTAGAAGAACTGAGAAAGTGCTTCCTTTGCTAATACAGTGATCCTTCCTCGATCGTGGGGGTTGCGTTCCAGAACCCCCCACGAAAGGTGAAAATCAGCGAAGTAAAAACCATATGTTTATATTGTTATTTTTATATTGTCACGCTAGGGTCACAGATTTGCACAGAAACACAGGAGGTTGTAGAAACAGTGACTTTAAAACACTGCAAAGAAACATTTGTCTCTTTTTCAAAAGTTTAAACTGTGCTCCATGACAAGACAGAGATGACAGTTCCGTCTCACAATTAAAAGAATGCAAACATATCTTCCTCTTCAAAGGAGTGCGCGTCAGGAGCAGAGAATGTCAGAGAGAGAGACAGAGCAAGAAAAGAAAAAGAAAACAATCAAAAATCAATAGGTGCTGTTCGGACTTTTAAGTATGCAAAGCACCACAACAAAGCAGCCACAAGGTAGGGAGCAATGTGAAGGTAGTCTTTTAGCATTTTTCATAGGAGCGTCCGTATACTCTAGGCCAGGGTGCGAACAGCCCTTCTGCTCACACCCCCTCCGTCAGGAGCAGAGAATGTCAGAGAGAGAGAGAGACAGAGAGAGAAAAGCAAACAATCAAAAATCAATACGTGCTGTTCGGGATTTTAAGTATGCGAAGTACCACGCGGATAGCATATCATATATCATTGAGTTTTATTTAATACGTAATACGTGCTCTGATTGGGTAGCTCAGCCATCTGCCAATAGCGTCCCTTGTATGAAGTCAACTGGGCAAATCAACTGAGGAAGCATGTACCATAAATTAAAAGACCCATTGTCCGCAGAAATCCGCGATATATATTTAGATATGCTTACATATAAAATCCGCGATGGAGTGAAGCCGCGAAAGTCGAAGCACGATATAGCGAGGGATCACTGTATCACAAGACCAAACCAGATTTATTAAAGGCAGACGCTTTGCTTCCAATCTTTGATGCCTGTTTAATGTACTATATTCACCCATAAAGTCTAACACTCTGGAGATTTTATTATTGCAGAAAAGCCATTCAATATGGTTGAATGGGACTACCTATTCACTACTTTGCTCAAATTTGGGTTCAGCCTGAACACATGTGCATGGATCAAACTACTGTATACCAGTCCATAAGCTTCAATTTGTAATAACAACATTATTTCAGACTACTTCAAACTAGAATGTGGTACTAGACAAGGATGCCCCCTGTCACCACTGGTATTTGTAACTGACATTGAGCCATTGGCTGTTCACTTTTGAAATGCATCTGAGATAATGGGAATTATCAGAGAAGGACTTGATCACTAAATGCAGATGATATGGTACTGTATATATCAGATCCAGTGGGTTGGCACCCTGCCCGGGATTGGATTCCTGCCTTGTGCCCTGTGTTGGCTGGGATTGGCTAAAGAACACCCTCCTGTGACTCTGTGTTCGGATTCAGCGGGTTGGACAATGGATGGATGGATATTAGATCCACAAAATTCTGTGCCTACAGTCCTAACAGCACTAGCAGAATTTCAAAAGATATCTGGACTTAAAATTAATTTGAATAAAAGTGTGCTCTTTCCAGTGAACTCGCTAGCAAACATCATTAGACGGGACACCTTCCCTTTTATCATTGCAGATCAGTTTAAATACCTAGAGGTATACATCACAACTAAATATAAAGCTCTTTATCAGCAAAAGTTTGCTGTCTGCATAGAAAAACTTAAACAAGATGTGAAAACATGGTCTACCCTCCATCTCACTTTACAGGGAGAATTAACACTGTCAAGATGAATATCCTCCCTAAAATTCTTTTTCTATTTCAAAGCATCCCCATATATATTAACAAATCATTTTTTTAAGAAATTAGATTTGGGCGACCCTACAACAACTTAAATCAGAAAGTGGCACAGTTCTATCTAACTTTGAATTTTTTTACTGGGCAGTAAATATACAAGCAATAAATCCTGGATATTGACACAAATAGATGAACACACACAAGCTTGGTTCACAATAGAAATAAAATCCTGCAGTACTTCTTTACATTCCTTGCTTTGTACCCCATTAAACACAAGTTTTCATCAATATACTAAACAACCCAATTGTCCTTCATTTACTTAGAGAAAGGAACCAACATATGAAGTACTTCAAGATAGAGAAGCTTTTATCTGCAGCACCTCTACACAATAATCACCCTTTATAACCTTCTCAAACTTACATAGTTGTTTCCTTGTTTGGAAAACATATGAGATTAAATCACTTAGAGATCTGTAGATAACGTCTTTGCATCTTACAAACAATTATACTCCAAATCAGACTTCCCATCAACAGAATTTTTCCACCATTTCCAAATTAGAAACTTTGCTAAATGAAATCTGCCCTATTTTTCCTCATCTCCCACCTAGTTCTATTCCAGAAGAGATATTGATCAGTCTTGCAGATCCATACAGCATTTCTATAATATTTAGTAACATTTTAAAGTTCCTTCCTTTCAAAGCCCCTAGAGTACAGTGGAAAAGGATCTCTTACTCAATATTTCCAAAAAGAAGTGGAATGCAGCCATGCAAAGAATTCACTCGAGCTCCATATACGCAAAGCATACAATTATTCAACTTAAAATCTTTTATTAAAAACATCTGTCTCATTTAAAATTGTCAAAATGTTTCCAGGGTGAGATCCAACCTGTGAACGTTGCAATCGAGTTCCAGCCTCACAGGGCCACATGATCTGGGTGGACACCAAATTAACATCATTCTGGACCAAAATCTTTAAACACCTATCAGACAGCATTGGTGTCACAATACCTCCTAACCCATTAACAGCCGCGTTTGGGGGACTCCCAGATGGGAATAAAGTGGAAAAGGACAAATAAACTGTAATTGCCTTTACTTCACTATTAGCACGTAGACTTATCTTGCATAACTGGAAAAATCCTAGCCTACCTCTTTCAAGTCAGTGGGTAACTGATGTTATAAACTATTTGAACTGGAAAAAATCTAATTCTCATTAGAGGATTTGTTCGGAACTTTTTTAAAACCTGGCAGGATCTAATCAACATTTTAGAATAAGCATTTATATTGGGGAGAAAGATTCTCTTCCCTCTTTTCTATTCTTAAAGTTTTACTCCAGCTGTTGGCCTTCCTCTGTTTCTCTTGGGTAGGAATTGAATTGAATTTAGTTTTTTTTATGTTTGACTTGTTTGTATGGAATGTTGTAACATGAATGTAAGTTTAATGTCACTGTGCTCTGTTCAAGAAATTATTTTATGGATTCATTCACATGTGCAAGCCGAGTTTGGCACACAGGGGCTAGGCGCTGCATTTAGAAACCATCTAGTTTAGCAGTTTGGAGAATGAAAGGAACAACTCCGAAGGTAGGCATTGTGCTATTCCCTAATTTTTGGAGGTGGGGTTGAGTCTTTTCCTTTCCTTGTGTGAAGACCAGAGAGGACCTGCACGTGGAGCAGACAGTACATAAGGTTGGACTACAGCCAAAACACTTTGAAGCCGATGGGTGGATGATGTCATCCGTCCAGAAAATCCTTTCAGCGCAGCAACGGAAAATGGCTGACTGTATACATCAAGTTCCCACCTTCTGTATTGTCTGCTGTGGCTTCCTCCGTTTGTAATGCAGCATAAATCGTCAGTAAAGAAAGCTAAGTTAATTTCTCTTATGTGATTTGTACTGCTGTATCACTATGGGAGTGATATTGCCTTTTAATATCATATCTATATATTTTTCGGTTACTTAAAATGCCTCAATTTAAAAGAACTTATTCCAATTACGGAGCTTTTGCTTATAAGGGAAACAAATGTTACTTGCTTTTAATAAATTCAATAAAAATTGTCCTTAGTATTTACTTTACACTAACTAAACCAACCTTTTAATTCCATCATTTGCAGACCATGATGTGTGACCACCAGGGGGCACCCCAGAGCCCCAGACATCAGGCACAACTCAACCAGACACAATTTTAGGTAAAATAAAAGGTTGTTTAATGGACAATAATTTCTTTACAGGGTTCAGTTAGTCCAACACAATAATAAAAGATAGACAGATAGATAAAAGGCACTATATGATATTTATCATATTCATATCTGTCTATCTATCTATCTGAGCCTGGAACAGGGGAGAGTCCCGAGGCTTTGGAAAACATCTTGCATCACCCCAGTCCCAAAGGTATCACGTCCTAGTGAGCTGAATGACTTCCGGCCTGTCGCTCTGACGTCACATGTGATGAAGACCATGGAGCGGCTGCTGCTTTACCACCTGAGGCCACAGGTCCACCATGCCCTCGACCCTCTGCAGTTCGCATACCAGGAGAAGGTGAGAGCGGAGGATGCCATCATCTATATGCTACACCGATCCCTCTCCCACTTGGACAGAGGCAGTGGTGCTGTGAGAATTATGTTTCTGGAACATAATTCAATACCATCCAACCTCTGCTCCTTAGGGACAAGCTGACAGAGATGGGAGTAGATTCATACCTGGTGGCATGGATCGTGGACTATCTTACAGACTGACTTCAGTTTGTGCGTCTTGGGAACTGCAGGTCTGACATTGTGGTCAGCAACACAGGAGCGCCACAGGGGACTGTACTTTCTCTGGTCCTGTTCAGCCAACATACATCAGACTTCCAATACAACTCGGAGTCCTGCCATGTGCAAAAGTTCGTTGATGACACTGCTATCGTGGGCTCCATCAGGAGTGGGCAGGAGGAGGAGTATAGGAACCTAATCAAGGACTTTGTTAACTGGTGCGACTCAAACCACCTGCAACTGAACACCAGCAAAACCAAGGAGCTGGTGGTGGATTTTAGGAGGCCCAGGCCCCTCATGGACCCCGTGATCATCAGAGGTGACTGTGCAGAGGGTGCAGACCTATAAGTACCTGGGAGTGCAGCTGGATGATAAATTGGACTGGACTGCCAATACTGATGCTCTGTGCAAGAGAGGACTGAGCCGACTATACTTCCTTAGAACGTTGGCGTCCTTCAACATCTGCAATAAGATGCTGCAGATGTTCTATCAGACGGTTGTGGTGAGCGCCCTCTTCTACGTGGTGGTGTGCTGGGGAGGCAGCATAAAGAAGAGGGACGCCTCACGCCTGGACAAACTGGTGAGGAAGGCAGACTGTATTGTAGGCACGGAGCTGGACAGTTTGACATCTGTGGCAGAGCGACGGGCGCTGAGCAGACTCCTGTCAATCATGGAGAATCCACTGCATCCACTGAACAGGATCATCTCCAGACAGAGGAGCAGCTTCAGCGACAGACTGCTGTCACCATCCTGCTCCACACTATGCGACTCATCAATTCCACCTGGGGGGGGGGGGGGGGCGGGGTAAACAATAACATTATACAAAGTTATTGTCTGTCTGTTATACCTTCATTGTTATCACTCTTTAATTTAATATTATTCTTTATCAGTATGCTGCTGCTGGAGTATGTGAATTTCCCCTTGGGATTAATAAAGTATCTATCTATCTATCTATCATATAGTGCCTTTCATATCTATCTATCTATCTCCAAAAGCTAAATGGTGTGGCCACTAGGGGGCAACCATAAGCCCCAATCACCAGACACAACTCTGCCGAACACAGATTCATTTTAAATCAAGAGTTATTTAATTTACATTATCACCTTTAGAGGTTTAAAGTTGGTCCAACAGCGTATAATATTCAAAATAGTACCTCCATCTCCTTATACTCCTCCACTATAACCGTTGTTCGCTGCCTCCTGACTATGACTCTCTGATGCAGTGGAGGTGGCTTCTTTAATGCCGGACCCTGGAGTATTTTTGATGCCACATCACTGTATGTCGGAAGCACTTCCGGTCAGGTGGAAGCCAACCCCCCCCACCCACAAAATAGCGGTAGCGTTTCCCTGCAGCACCCCCTGGTGGCACCCAAGTACCTCCAGGGTTCCTACCTTGGCTGGGGTTCAGATTCATTAGAATATTAAAAACAGGCCATTCTTCCCAACAAGCTTGCCAGTCCAATCCACTTAATTTAATAAAATCAAGGTCCCTAAAGTCATACCATCTTAAAGTCCTTCATGTTTTATGTCTGTTTAGTTCATTTTGGATTAGTTCAGTTTATATTCTTTGTTATTGATTTTGTTTATGTGTTGTCACCTTACCGGCTCTGATCAGGCATGCAGTACCTCAACCCAGATGGAGAGGGGGTGCTGTTGCCTACTGTCTTGTCTCTTACCTCCGCAGCACAGAGGAGGTGACCCACGAAGCTGACTGACCATGCCCACATTGCTTTCTCAAGTCTCATCCCTTCCTGTCTGAAACATAACAAGTCCTGGAAGGAGGCATCTCACTTTGACCCAAACTTGCAGTAGGATGAAGTTGATGAATATGTGTTCTACTACCCCCATGCACCTGTTTTTTAACTACAGCTAATGATCATGATAGGAATATTAAAAAGGGGGGCCTAGTTGGCACCCCAACTATTTTAGGGATTCTGCAGTTTCACTTGTTCACCACATTACGTAAGCTGCGTGTTATATTAAACGTGTTTTGTGGGTGGTCCCCCAAGAGGCTGGACCACCTGTCAATCACCACCAGGAACTGCCCTCTGGACTATACATCCAGATGGGTCTCCCACAATTCCTGGTGGTTCATTTTGAGTGTTTGGTTTACCTGTGTTCATTGTGAATACTGTTAATTATTTGCATCTTTGACATTTTGACTTTCTGCTTTGTGTTTGACCTTGCTGCTGGAATCTGCTTTGGGACGTTTTTGATTTGGCCTGCCTTTGTGTTTCAGGCAATTCAATTTTGCCTTTGTACTCCACAGAACTTCATAGTTTTTGTTTTTTTTTTCATTTTTATTACTATTTAATTTAATATTGTTTCTTTGTATCAGTATACTGCTGCTGGATTATGTGAATTTCCCCTTGGGATTAATAAAGTATCTATCTATCTATCTATCTATCTATCTATCTATCTATCTAGTCATCAGTATTCTCTTTGTGAAGAACAAACCTTTTATTTTATGAAGATTTGCTGCTTACACTTATTTCTAGCCAGGGTTTGATGGTGATATCCCCCTCTAGTGGGCATTATTGGTAGTGCTTAGGAACTCTTTAGTTCTTGGGACTCCTAGTTCTAGATATACAGCAAGCGTTTCTTGTTCTTCACCGGACTTTACTTAAGAAATACTTTCTTATTACTTTGTTACAGATAAAACAGCAATCTATTTGTGTGTAAAGCATGTCCCGAGGGTTATTTACTTAAAGTCATTCTAGTTTTTTGCTCTGCTAATAGTATTTGCTTAATTGATCCCAGGTTGTTAATGATCAATTATCGTTTTTTCCTTGATTTGTTTCTCTTTCTAGTTTTGTTAAGTGTAGTAGTAATTAAGATTTTCATTATGTCAGTTATCTCATTTTGGAATGGATAACACAGTTAGCATTAAAACATATATACAGTATACTCATTTACAGTGGATTCAGTTTGCATTCAGAGCCCTTCCCTTTCTGCACACTTTCTTTTGTTGTAGATTTATTTTAAATGGATAAATTTGCCATTTTTGACCATCAGTCTACATGCAATACCCTATAATTCATTCATTTTCCACTGCTTATCTGAATGCGGGTTGCAAGGGCAACAGTACTTAGCAGTGAGGCCCATATGTCCCTTTCCCCAGACATGCTTGCCAATTCTTACTGTGGGATCCCAAGGCGTTCCCAGGCCATCTGGGAGATCTAATCCTCCCGGTGAATTCTGGATCTTCTCTGAGATCTCCGCCCAGCTGGTCGTGCCCGTAAAACCTCCACAGAGAGGCGTCCAGGAGGCGAACCACCTCAACTGGCTCCTCTTGATGTGGAGGGTCAGCGGCTCTACTCCAAACCTCTCACAGATGTCTCTCTCTAAAGGAGAGTCCAGACACCACTGCGGAGAAAGCTTATTTTGGCCGGTCGTACCCTCCATCTCATTCTTTCGGTCATGACCATAGGAGAGGGCAGGGACGCACATCGACTGGTAAATCAAGAACTTTGTCTTCTGATTCAGCTCCTTGTTCCTCACTACAGATCAGTATGGCGACCTCATAACTGCCTTCACTGCCCCAAATGGTCTGTCTATCTCACCATATCCATTTCCCCTTACTCATGAACAAGGTCCTTACACTCCTCCACTTGAGGCAGTAACTCACCTCACACTCGTGCACAACAGTCCACTGTTTTTCTACTTAGGACTATGGCCTCGTAGTTGGAGGGGCAAATCCTCATGCCTGCTGCTTCACACTCGGTCACAAACCGTCCCAATGTGTGGTGGAGTTCACAGCCTGATGAAGCCAACAGGTCCACACCATCTGAAGAAAAGCAGTGATTTGATTCTAAGGCCACTGAAATTGAGACCCCCCCTCCCCTCCCTTGATATCCTATCCATGAAAACTACAAACAGGATAAGAGACAAAGTCCAACACCCAATGGAAATGGTACGAGTACGTGGACACAGCTCTCACTGTGAATATACAGGGACTGAATATTAGGGGCCCCCAGAACCCCACAGTCTACCAGCCACCCCCCACCAAAGTATCCCTCAAGGAACACAGCCATATGCCTTCTCTAAGTCCACAAAACTCATGTGCTGTAGACCAATTGGGCCTACTCCCATGCCCCCTGCACAATCCTCATGAGGGTAAAGAGCTGGTCCACTGTAGCACGGCTTGGACAGAATCCAGATTGTTGCAAATTAATTAAAAATCAAAAACTGAAATCTCGCTTTGTTGTAAGTCTTCAGACCCTTAATTCAGTACTTTGTAGAAGACCCCCTTTGTCAGCCAGTGCCGTTCGAAGCCCATTTGGAGCCCTAGGTGGGGTTGATGGACATTGCCCCTTTTTATCCATAGTTGGATAATTGGTATTATTAGACCGTGATGACCTGTGGGATGGAAGGGGAGTCCCTCTTACTGTCTGGAGAAAGCGCGTGACCCCCTTCAATAGCACAAAATGGCACCCCTTTGTGTACATACCATGGACATTATTATCATACTTCTTTGACCACTTAACTATTGTATTTGGCACCCCTCAGATGGTGGCCGCCGAAGTTGCCTAAATAATTGATCACCTCTGTTGGCAGCAATTACAGCTTCAAGTCTTCTTCTTGGTAAGTCTCTACAGCTTTGCACACCAAAAAATGGATCACCACACCGGGCTGTTGGCCTCTCTTCGTTGGATCCAGGGTGAATATTAAGATTTTAGTGTTTGTTTTTAAAGCCCTACATGGGTCAGCACCACCGTACTTAGCTGATCTTAGTCCATATTCATCAGCCCGGCAGCTGAGGTCTTCAGATCAGCTACTGCTTACTGTCCCACACACACGGTTGAAGCTGAGGGGCGATTGTACTATTGCGGTGGCTGATCCTAAATTGTGGAACGGTTTGCCCTTCATAATAAGGTCGGTTCCCACAGTTCATAGTTTTTGCTAAAAAAGCATTTTTATTCACTTGCTTATTAGCTTATGAGTTTGAGCGGTTAAATCTTTCTATTTATGTTTTTACTTTCTCATATACGAAGTATAGGGAAAGTATTGTAATCATCCAAGGATTCAATGTCGAGATTTTGATGAATCTTGACGTTTTAGACCTCCCTGAGTCTGAAAATACCAATTTTTGGAATTATGTGTCTGTTTGTTTGTGTGCGTGTGTGTGTAAACATGATAACCTGAGTACG
This sequence comes from Polypterus bichir lapradei, assembly GCA_026402145.1. NCBI lineage: Eukaryota > Metazoa > Chordata > Cladistia > Polypteriformes > Polypteridae > Polypterus > Polypterus bichir. The sequence goes on along the minus strand of JANRMT010062824.1, from coordinate 2,649,977 downwards.
CTTTCACTTAGGTCACCCAAATTTTGCATACAAGTATTAGTTACAGAACGTAGATTTCTATCAACTTTTTGGCTATTTCTGCTAACCAGAAGTGGTACTTTACATTTTATTCATGCAGCTGCAGAGTCCGATTTATTCAACTTTACTTTTATATTATTGTTCAATATATTATTAAACTGATTTGATTTGTTGTTGATGGTTCATAATGTACATAATATAAAAATATAATCATTGTCTTGTGATTTACTCCTCAAATATTCATCCCCATATCTGAATATATGAGAAAGTCGAGGGGAAACCACTCCCAATTTTTTATACTTTTTTTCGTAAGAAGACGCTGGCGATACTATATCTTAGCCATCCTAATAACGTTTGTCTCGAGAAAATCCCTCTAGATAGACAATGTTTTTCGTGAAAACTTCAAACCTTGCCCTCCATTGCTGAGGTGTTTCACTTGCGCATTGTTGAGCCACGGCATTTGCTTTGTTTGGCCATTGTGTCTCTTCATCTGTGTCATTAGCACAACGTCATTGATGTGGGGCAGCGTTTGCTCCATTTCAACGTTGTGTTTCTTCATCTGTGTCATTAGCACGACGTCATGCGGCAGCGTATGCTTCGTTTTGACGTTGTGTCTCTTCATCTGTGTCATTAGCATTAAGTCGTTGTTGCGTGGAAGCGTTTGCTAAATTTCGACATTGTGTCTCTTCATCTGTGTCATTAGCACGACATCATGCGGCAGCGTTTGCTTTGTTTCGACGTTGTGTCTCTTCATCTGTGTCATTAGCACAACGTCGTTGTTGTGGGGCAGCATTTGCTTCGTTTCGACGTTGTGTTTCTTCATCTGTGTCATTAGCACAACGTCATGCGGCAGCGTTTACTTCGTTTCAACGTTGTGTCTCTTCATCTGTGTCATTAGCACGACGTTGTTGTTGCACAGCAGCGTTTGCTTTATTTTGACGTTGTGTCTCTTCATCTGTGTCATTAGCACGACGTCGTTATGTGGCAGCGTTTGCTTCATTTCGACATTGTGTCTCTTCATCTGTGTCATTAGCACAATGTTGTTGTTACGCGATAGCGTTTGCTTCGTTTCGACATTTTGTCTCTTCATCTGTGTCATTAGCACGATGTCGTTATGTGGCAGCGTTTGCTTCGTTTCGACATTGTGTCTCTTCATCTGTGTCATTAGCATGACGTTGTTGTTGCACAGCAGCGTTTGCTTTGTTTTGACATTGTGTCTCTTCATCTGTGTCATTAGCACGACGTCGTTATGTGGCAGCGTTTGCTTCGTTTCGACATTGTGTCTCTTCATCTGTGTCATTAGCACAGCGTTGTTGTTACGCGATAGCGTTTGCTTTGTTTTGACATTGTGCCTCTTCATCTGTGTCATTAGCATAACGTTGTTGGTGTGCGGCAGCATTTGCTTCGTTTCGACGTTGTGTCTCTTCATCTGTGTCATTAGCATGACGTCGTTGTTACGCGACAGCGTTTGCCTCATTTCCACGTTGTATCTCTTCATCTGTGTCATTAGCAGGATGTCGTTGTTACTTGGCAGCATTTGATATACATGAAAAAATGTAAAAGTGCAAGCATGCGCCATCTAGTGGCTGCGGTTCAGCATGAGTAGAGCCAACTGCTCCATACACACACACACAGGTCTTTCATTTATATATGTCTAATAGTTCCATTACTTTAAAAAATAAATGATGTGAAAATTAAATGACATGAAATCAGCTAAGAGACTCTATACTTTCCCCTCTCAACCTATAAAGGTTGGATTTGTCTTTTGTATTTTTTTCTCGGAAGCATTCAGTTCATGTTAAAATGTGATTTCATAGCATTGAATATAATGAGTGAGGATGGACTGTGCCACAAGCTGCATGTCGTTGTGACATTCAGAAATCGTATCAAGGTTGGGGGGTCTGGCAAACTGCCCACATCTTTTGGATTCTTAATAGCTTGGATTATCAATTCAATTACAGTGTTTCTAACATTACTTTACTTGCAAGTCAGATGGCTTGCATCAGTTTGTTAAACCCCCTGAAACCAAATAAGTTTCATTCTTGATGTAAACCACTTAACCTTGATATGTTATACACAATCTATTTGTTTTCTAGTGATGAAGAGGGAGGTCGTGTTTTACCCGCATACTAGAATTCAACAAGGAAGCAACAAAAGAATCTGATGAAAGTGGAGCACACGAGATTATTTATCTTGACTTTCAGAAAACATTTGATAAGGTGACACACGAGAGGGTGGGCATCAAACTAAAAGAAGTGGGAGTTCAAGGGTGTGGATGGGGGCAGAACTAGCTCAGCAACAGGAAGCAGAAGGTGATGGTGCGATGAAACTCATCAGAAATGGGTGAACCACAACAACAATAACATTTATTTCTATAGAATGTTTTCATAAAAATGATGCAGCGAAAAGTGATTTACAAGATGAAGAAAGAAAAAAGAAAATTATAAAAAATAAAATTAGGCAATACTGAGTAAAAAAGAATAAAGTAAGGTCCAATGGCCAGGAGGACAGAAAAATCAAAATCTGCAGGGGTTCAGAGGCCACAAGACGACCCAGCCAGCCCCCAATGGGCATTCAACCTAACATCAATGATCTCAATCAGTCCTCATGGTTTACAGGCTTCACGTGAAAGAATTAGACAATGATGGTCATATGGACCTCTGACCTTCAATCCATAAATGTAGGTAAAGTTAAGAGTGGGGTCCAGCAGAGGTCAGTACTGGGGCTGTTGCTATTTTTCCAGTAATCATAATATAGTGATCCGAATTCTAAGTTTAGATCTTTAATGTGCTAATAAGTACCCAGCATTAATCCATAGCATAGCATGTTTTTTGTTTCCCATCCTGTGGGGTGGCACTATGCGCAACCCACACCTGCTGAAAGCACTCATTTCTGCAGTCACCTGGGGTATTGGATAAAACAAAGAGGACTTGTAAACCTTTACTGATGACTATTTCAGCTGTGCCCAGTGGAGGGTGGGCGACCAGCAGGCCGAGGTCATTTTGACTTTCATGATGCAGAAACTTTGATTACCATCAGACCTAACTACTTGATTTACTCGTTTCTATCCTCTGACTGGCACCCTTCTAAGGATTATGTTTCTGCTATGGCCCATCGTAGGAGTTTTTTACTTTCCTCTCCTCTGTGTCAGCTGGCCAAACAATCACATTCAGTAATTAATAACTTCATCGACATCCAAAATCAACCGCTATGGACTGTTTGATTTGCTTTGTATCTTTTCATTAACATGAAACTGTTTCTGCTAAATGTGTTGTCTAGGTAAAATGTAGATATATACTATATACAGTATATTTAATTATATACATTAATTAGATCTGGTTGTTCTATTTCAACCTTAATGTATAAATGTATAAAAATTTTAAATAGAAAACCCTTTTTCTGATGAGTGAAGATTTACTTTGCACTTTAGTGGTTACTTTTTAATTAACAATACCTGGTTGATTTTGTATTTAGTATACAGTATTTACATTTATTAGAAATGATCATAGTATTAATTAATGATAAGAATCCAAATAAATGTGGTATATCTTTGTTTTTGTTGATTCATCTGTGGAGTTGCATATAAATGTATGATAAGGCACTATATCAATTTATTATTACTATTATTATTATTAATACATATTACATATATTAAATTATATATATATATATATATATATATATATATATATATGATACCAAGCTGGGTGGACTGGCACAGGATCTGAAGATCTGAAATCATCACAGAGGGACTTGGGCAGCAGACAGGCTTGGGCAGATTTATGGCAGATGAAATTTAATGTCAGTAAATGTAAAGAATTACACATAGAAAGTAAAAATGTTAGATTTGAATATGCAATGGGAGGCTTGAAAATCAAGAGTCCACCTTATGAGAAGGACTTAGGAGTCATAGTGGACTTATCACTATTAACTGCCAGACAGTGTTCAGAAGCCATTAAGAAGACAAACAGAATGTCAGGTTATATAGCGCCTTGATGTGTGGAGTACAAGTCACAGGAGCTTCTGCTCAAGCTTTATAACACACTGGTGAGGCCTCATCTGGAGACCTGAGTGCAGTTTTGGTCTCCAGGCTACAGAAAGGACATAGCAGCACTAGAGAAGGTCCAGAGAAGAGCGACGAGGCTGATTCCAGGGGCTACAGGGGATGAGTTATGAAGAAAGATTAAAAGAGCTGAGCCTTTACAGTTTAAGCAAAAGAAGATTAACAGAAGACATGACTGAAGTGTTTAAAATTATAAAGGGAGTTAGTCCAGTGGATTGAGATTGTGACTTTAAAATTAGTTCATCAAGAACACAGGGATACATGTAAAGGTCACAATATGAGAAGGATTTAGGAGTCATAGTGGACTCGACACAATCAACTGCCAGACAGTGTTCAGAAGCCATTAAGAAAGCTAACAGAATGTCAGGTTATATAGCGCCTTGATGTGTGCAGTACAAGTCACAGGAGGTTCTGCTCAAGCTTTATAACACACTGGTGAGGCCTCATCTGGAGTCCTGTGTGCAGTTTTGGTCTCCAGGCTACAAAAAGGACATAGGAGCACAAGAAAAGGCCCAGAGAAGAGCAGCAAGATGCATCCAGGGCAACAGGGGTTGAATTATGAGGAAAGATTAAAAGAACTGAGCCTTTACAGGATAAGCAAAAGAAGATTAAGAGGAGACCTGATTGAAGTGTTTAAAATGATGAAGGGATTTAGTCCAGTGGATCGAGACGGTGACTTTAAAATGAGTTCATGAAGAACACGGGACACAGTTGGAAACTTGTTAAGGTGAAATTTCACACAAACATTAGGAAGTTGTTCTTCACACAGAGAACCACAGACATTTGGAATAAGAGACCAAGTAGTGTGGTATACAGTAGGACTTTGGGGACCCTCAAAACTCGACTTGATGTTATTTTGGTGGAATTAAGTAGATAGGACTGGCAAGCTTTGTTGGGCTGAATGGCCTCTTTACATTGAGATGTTCTGATGTTCTAATGATGGGCTTTGTTATTCGCATCTTGCTGATATTACAGGTCAGGTCAGGTTGAGGAGCATGCACTGGTACAGCACGTTGCCACAAACATCACATGATGAAACACCTCAGGATCCCGGTTGTCAATCCCCTAGGCAGACACGTGGTCCAGTTCCACTCTCTGGAAATGAACCTCCATCTGCCACAGCCAAGTGTTACGTGGGCATCGCCTTGATCTGGTCCAGCTGCTCAGATCCTCAACAATGAACTGGATCACCCTCAGGAAATCATGCCACAAGGCCGTAGTGCCGTAACTGACCTCACAATGCAGGTCATGTGCCTCATTCAGGACTCCATGGGCAACACAAAGTCAAACCAACAGTACCCAAGGATTTTCTGGAGAGACATGGTACTGAAGGAGTCTAGTCTTCATCTCAGGTCACCAGATAGTGTCCATGTCTCACCAACAGGAAGCACCAGGACTCTAAAGACTTGGACCTTCGTCCTTTTGCAGAGATATCAGAAGCGCCATACACGCCTTTCCCGTGACCTCATGACCCCCCCCCATGTTCTTCCAATCCATCTACTGATTGAGTCACCAGAGACATAAATGTCAAATTACTTTCATAATTTAGTAAATGAAAGGTGTGTGTGTTTGGTTGAATGGTGACTCTAAACGGAATTGCTGTATGTGTGTGTGTGTGTGTGTGTGTGCACAAGTGTTGGACTGGTGACCCATCCAGGGATGGTTCCTTGTTTCATGCCCAGATGTTCCTGCAGTAAACTCCACCCCATCTCGGATTACAGGTTACATTTTGCCATATTATGTTAATATTACTTTCATTATTTAATAAATGGGTTGGCAAAGTGGTGCAGTGGTAGTGCCTCGCAGTAAGGAGAGCAGGGATTGCGTCCGTCGGGTTTTCCCCACATGGATTTTGCGTGGGTTTCCTCCCATAGTCCAAATAGATATGTAAATTAAGGATAATGATAATGCTAAATTGGACCTTGTGTGTGTGTGGTGTGTACACAAGAGGGATTGTTCCTGTATTATGGCCTATGCTTAATGGGATAGGCTCCAGCCACCCCTGAACCGGCTCAGGATTTAGCTGGCTTAGAAAATGGCAAGGTATAACAACCCTCATCTTTGTCATCTTAATTTTCTTTTTACAAATTTTCTATCATATGCTCATCTATTAAAATCTTGCTTCTTATGAAATTGTCTTCATGAAAGGTGCCATCAGCCTGTTTCTGGCTGAGGGGTTTGATCAATTGGCCCTGCAATGGTCTCAGTGGTCTGTATATCCTAGGATGTGTGTGAGCTTGTCTAGCCTGAGCTCTTCAGTTTAGCAGTGGGGCTTGAAGGTGAAGACCTCCTTGTTTTTCTCTTCTTTAGTCCTGCATTTGCACATTCAATCCGAGTGTCTCCCTAGTGGAGGCCATCCAGCTCATCTGCCAGCAAGGAGGAATACACTTGTAAATATCAATAATGGCTTGCAACAAACACAGCAGTTAATAAAACAATTTAAAACACAGTCAGTAAATTAATATCAGGAATGCATCATTCACAAGACATGACGCTCCATCTTCATTGAGGAGGACCATGCTAAATTTGAAAAAGCCATCAAAGAAGCTTACATGTGCTCCTTCTGCTTCATGGGAAAGAAGCCAGTACTCCGATCCTCCCGTGTCAAAGACGCACAGAATCCTGGTTCCAAAATAACAGATTTATAATTTTGAAAATGTTTTTTTTTTTTTCAGTTGTCTACTGGCCTCATCGCTGGCACATCCCACCGCCAGAAGTGCAGCGTTGAGTCCGAGGAGAGCAGTGTGTGTGTGTGTGTGTGTGTGTCGTCTGCATGTTCTTGCCATTGTGGTTTGTCCTCTTTCACCTAACAGCCAATCAATTATAAACTTGAGGTGCTGCCATTTAAATTTAGGCAGTTCATAGCCAAGAGATTTCCCTGAGCAGCAGTTTCTATTTAGCCTCAGACAAACCTGGAAACCTGCGGCACAAATCCATAAAACAGGCTCCATCTGTTGACAGGACTTTGACAAACTGCTTCATTAAACCAAACTTAATGTGAATGGTGGCAGCACTTTATCTGGACCCACCAAGCCGGGTCTCATGATGCTTTTGGCATCAAGCTGTAGCTTTTTTGCTAGCTGGCCATTTCTTCTGAACCCAATGTCACTTCTTGGCTCTGCTGTCCCACTCACATGGGCATGTTGTCTGCCATGGCTGCTGACCCAGATACGCGGGACTTTCAGGTCCTCTCGTGTGACCCAACAGTGCTCATTTTAGTTAATTTTCTCAATCTTCTGCTTGAATTGTATACTTTAAAATAAGAAAATATTTAATTCAAACAAATAAAATACTGAAATTGAATTAATTTCAGTGCAAAGGTTAACAGGTAAAAAATGTGTTTTGTGAAAACAACTTACGACATGGGGAAAAATGGCTTTTACTTTTGGATTCAGTGACCAAAAATATAAAATTCTGAAATTACTTAATCTAGTTATGTCAATTTAGGTACCACGTAATTAGCATAATTTGTAAGAAATACCCAAAACTATATTACTGACATAAACAAAAGGTTGAAATTACTTAATCAAGTTATTTAAACAGGTTCCACATAATTAGTGCCATTTAATTTGTGAGGAATACTCAAAAATATCACTCTAAAAAATAAAACGCTGGAAATACTTAATCTAGTTATCTCAACAGGGTTCCCCATAATTAGAATCTGAAAGCTGTGAGAAGTACAAAAAAAAAATAAAATGTTGGAATTACTTAATCTACTTATGTCAGCACATTCCACGTAATTAGTGAAACTGAATTTGTAAAAAATACTCAAAAATATCACTCTAAAAAATAAAATGTTGGAATTACTAAATCTAGTTAATCTACCTAATCTGCTTAATTACTTAACCTAGTTGTGTCAACAGGTTCCCTGTAATTGCATTTTAAATTTGAGAGAAGTACCCAAAACTATATTACTGACAAAAAAATAAAATGTTGGAATTACTTAATCAAGTTATGTCAGCAGGTTCCATGTAATTAACGTAATTGAATTTGTGAAAAATACTTAAAAATATCACTGTAAAAAATAAAATGTTGGAATTATTTAATCTAGTTAAATCAGTAGGTTTCACATAATTAGCAAAATTTTATTTGTGAAAAGTACAGTAATCCCTCCTCGATTGCGTTCCAGAACCCCACGCGATAGGTGAAAATCCGCAAAGTAGAAACCATATGTTTGTATGGTTATTTGTACATATTTTAAGCCCTTATAAACTCTCCCACACTGTTAACATTATTAGAGCCCTCTAGACATGAAATAACACCCTTTAGTCAAAAGTTTAAACTGTGCTCCATGACAAGACAGAGATGACAGTTCTTTCTCACAATTAAAAGAATGCAAACATATCTTCTCTTCAAAGGAATGCGTGTCAGGAGCAGAGAATGTCAGAGAGAAAAGCAAACAATCAAAAAATCAATACGAGCTGTTGGGCTTTTAAGTGTGCGCACCGCGATAAAGCAGCCGCAAATTAGGGAGCAATGTGAAGGTATTCTTTCAGCATTTTTTAGAGTAGCGTCCGTATCTTCTAGGCAAACAGCCTCTGTGCAAACAGCCCCTCTGTCCACACCCCCTCCATCAGGCGCAGAGAATGTCAGAGAGAGTGAGAGAGAACGAGAAAAGCAAACAATCAAGCACCGCTTGGGAAGCATATCGTATATCATTGAGGAGTTTTAGTTAATACGTAATACATGCTTTGATTGGGTAGCTTCTAAGCCATCCGCCAATAGCGTCCCTTGTATGAAATCAACTGGGCAAACAAACTGAGGAAGCATGTACCATAAATTAAAAGACCCGTTGTCTGCAGAAATCCGCGAACCAGCGAAAAATCCGTGATATATATTTAGATATACTTACATTTAAAATCCGCGATGGAGTGAAGCCGCGAAAGTCGAATCGCGACATAGCGAGGGATCACTGTACTCAAAAATATCATTCTAAAAAATAAAATGTTGGAATTACTAAATCTAGTTAATCTGCTTAATTACTTAATCTAGTTATGTCAACAGGTTCCCTGTAATCAGCATTTTAAATTCGTGAAAAGTAGCCAAAACTGTATTACTGACAAAAAATAAAATGTTGGAATTACTTAATCAAGTTATTTCAACAGGCTCCATGTAATTAATGTAATTGAAATTGTGAAAAATACTTAAAAATATCACTGTAAAAAATAAAATGCTGGAATTACTTAATCTAGTTATGTCAACACGTTCCCCATAATAAGCGTTTTAAATCTGTGGAAGTACTCAAAACTGTATTACTGACAAAAAATAAAATGTTGGAATTACTTAATCTAGTTATGTCAGCAGGTTCCACATAAATAGCTCAATTTATCTGGTGAAAAATACTCAAAAATATCAATGTAAAAAATAAAATGCTGGAGTTACTTAATCTAGTTGCATCAACAGGTTCCATGTAATTAGTGTAAGTGATTGTGTCAAAAGTACCCAAAACTGTATTACTGACAAAAAATAAAATGCTGGAATTACTTAATCTAGTTACGTCAACACATTCCCTGTAATAAGTGTTTTAAAGTTTTGAGAAGTACCCAAAACTATATTACTGACAAAAAATAAAATATTAGAATTACTTAATCAAGTTATGTCAACAGGTCCTATGTAATTAGTGCAATTTATTTGTAAGAAACTTTTTGTTGCAATTTTGCACATACGCTAACAACAAATTTCTGTTGTTGTGTAGCTATAACGTGCTTTGGTTTACTGAAACATACAGAACACAGCAATTGTTTAATAACTGAATATGTTCACATTCAGCTACATAACCTGATCCATTAAATCAGGACACCCACAAGCTATCAACACAAACCAAATTACACATATAAGTTTTATTAAAACTGTGCAGTGGTCCACACCTGATTGTGTAAGATAAACATGACGAATGTTCACTGATTACAGTTTCTGTGTAATCCTAATGTTACTAGTGATGGGCGATTTGGGAATGATTCGTTCTCTCTGAAGACTCTTTTCATAGGAACTGATTTATGAGCACAAACAAATCAATTCAGCTGAGCTCAATGGGGGTGTTAAACTGCTTGTGCGTCCTGCGTGATGTCGTCTGTGTTTTTCATTTCGTAGGTAGATGTTTAAAGCACATGCATAACAACTGCGTGAATTATGTGTCTCGACTCATTTGATTTGTACACGAGCGACTGCTACTCAAGAACCAGTTTAATAATTCTCGTGCATTTGATTTGTGAACGAGTAGCTGCAAATCATTACAAGTTGCTCAGTTCTCATTCAGTTGTGATTCTGTAATGAAACAGTTTATTTTAATTATGCATCATAAATGTTTTATCATGCTTTGGATATGGGAACAGGGTAATGGCATGTACTGTAAATTATCATGTTAAACATATTCATATATTATTAATAACCAGTAACGGCGCACTGTACAATAACGTGCAGTGAATATGCTTGACTTGAGCATTCCTAGTTTTCGTCCTCTTTCTCTGTACGTTTGTCATTCGTTTGCTCAGAGGTTCCTGAGCAGCTCTTCTTTTCTCCACCCTAGCGGCCTGCATCTTGTCTTCTTCTGTCGGCATCTTTTCGCGTTAAAACTGATTAAGTCAGTCTTTGTGTTGAAATTGCTTCGTACGTTTTCCTTAATTTTTCACTTAAGCTGGCACTTACTGTAAGTCTTCAATCCACCTCAAGAATGATTTAAGATATGAAGAGGTAGGGGAAGTGACGGTGAAGGTGGTAGGGAATGAGAACGGCGCCTGTACACAAGCGCCACATGGCCGCCCTTCTGGCCGCTGCCGAGAGTTGATTCTACAATAAAATACAAATAAAAAGAGGAATAACCTTGGAGGTCAATCATCACCCCGAAAGCAGATAGTAGACGTCACGTGGTGTATGTGTACCAAATTTCAGGTCAATAGGTCAAACGGTTTGCGAGCTACACGTGATTTAAACTTCTGGGCACGCAAATGGACAGCCATGGTAGCATATTATATAAGAAGAAATATAAATTAATAAGCAATTATATTATTTATATACACACATACAAATACAGGACATATCTACAGGGTGGTCCAGATGTAATTATGCAGATCCAGATCATCTGGATGACTTTGATTTATTTGGGGACGATTCTAGTTCAGCGCAAAGACGATTCTTCATGTCGTCAGTTCGCACACTTCTCGATAGTCCGGGATTTTTCAGGTGATTTTCTATGTAATAAACTTAATAAGTTATAGCGTAATGAAAATTGCATAATTAGATCTGGACCACCCTATATTAAAATAATACACAAATTATTCAATTATATATTTGTGATGTAATCGCAAATCTCCTCTCCCCCGACTTCCCGTTTACACAAAACTCAAAATAAATCAAACAAATTGATATGATTCACTTAATTAAAAAGAATCCAACTAGTAAAGAGAATGAGTCGGGTATACCTCTGAAATCCAGAGCCTCCATCCTGGAGCTCCAAATAGGTGGAGTTAACTTACTTAACAGTGCATGGCATTCATTAAGTTAGATGATCCTCCTACAACCTTAATCTTAATAATTAGTGTAACTGGGTGGAGCTCTGGAGGACTGCAGCTAGACCCTGTGGGGCACCCATTGGAGTCAACTACACCAGCGGTTCCCAAACTGTGCTACGCGTACCACTGATGGTACGCGGAGCCTTTTCAGGTGGTATGCATCGCGGTCCCTGAAATTTAATTTATCATGCAAAATCCTTTATGACAAGTGTGTTATGAGTAAAAAGCAATGAAACTGTTTAAATACAATAATACGTGGATTCCCAAATTTAGTGTGGTGTGAAATTTCGTCATCTGAATAAATAAAACATATTATTCGAATCAGTATTTAGTTCATTTAACGCTACCATAATTCCATTTTGTGGAAGTCAACTTCTGCTTCTTCACTGTTTGAGCTTTTGGTCACTAGATGAAAGCACAACGCCGACACTATTTAGTCTTCGGTAACTCTGCCTCACAGAAACCGCTCACGTTTGTTGTTATACGTGCACTGCCGCTGTATCGCATCGTAGTCACTAGATCTAAGCACAAAGCCGATACCATTTCATCTTCGGTAACTGCGTCACATACAGGCCGAAGGCAGGATTTCGTTTCGGGGTGGAATTTATCAATTTATGTACATGCACAAATTTTTTTATTAATTTTATGCATAATTTCTTCCAATTCTTTAACTTTTATTCAGAATTCGGGGCGGTTTAGACCCGAATTCCCCCCCTTACAGCTCTCCCTCCCTTTCAACAAGGTGCGATGGTACGCAGCGCAACTCACTTAACCTCAGGTGGTACTTGACGTCCAAAAGTTTGGGAACCCCTGAACTATACCTACTTGGAGCTTCAGAGTGGAGGTTCCAGGTTGAAATGGCATATATTTGAAAAGTAAAAGTAATGATGGGCAATTTGTGAATTATTTTGAATGACTTTTATCAGTGAATCGTAGGAACTGGTTCATGAGCATGAACAAATCGATTCAGTGGAGCCCACCTGGAGTGCTACAGTGCATGCTTGTCCCGTGTGATATCATCAGGATCTTTCATTTCACAGGTAAATGTTTCATTTTAGTCATCTGATTTGTGAATGTGTCACTAATCAAGAATCAGTCTAAAAATTCACGTTTATGTGATTCGTGAATAAAATACCACCTGAGAAGCAGTCTGACAATTCTTATACGTTTGATGTGTAAGTGAATCCTCACGAGCTGCACAATTCTCATTCACTTAAAGTTACTTTTATGGTGTATTGGAAACAAAGAAAAAAAAGGCTTTTGGGATGTACGGTGCTCTACATTTTTGCCAGTGTATCAAAAAAAAAAAAATCAACTGTGGAGGTAGGAACTGCAGTTCCCATGATGCTATGTGCTGCACAGAAGTGACCGAAAAATGAATGTTCTTTTCACCAGGCCATCAGCTTCCACCTCAATGATTATCCTGTACATTAGTGGTCTCAAACTCCAGTCCTGGAGGGTCGCAGTGGCTGCAGGTTTTCATTCTAAACCTTTTCTTAATTAGTGCCCTGTTTTTTTTTATGTAAGTGATAACGCCTGGTTACACTGTGGCTTGGGGTCGTGTGTTATCAAGTCAAGTAAACCAAGTGACAAAAACCTGCAATCCATTTGGCTGTTCAGCGGAGCTACTGAATCGCAGAGCTGAGGAGGTCTACAGCTGGACCCATTTCACAAACTGTACCCCTTTGTGCAAATCCCGCGGAATTTAATGGAGCGTCGCCCCTTGGTGTATGCAGCGTGTGCTCTTTTACTTTCATAAATGCAGCACGTGCAGTATCATCAAACATCAACAACCAGGTGGTCCCCCTTGAGTTTACTTTCATTAATTGCGCCCACTCATTAACATCGGGTAGGAGGGGGTCTGAACCTCTCCAGAAACACAAACGACGCCCTTTCACTACATGCCACGGGCATCATTATTAGACTTCTACGACACGGGGGTCAACCTCTCAGCGTCCGGAGCGCGTGCCCCTTGAATTTGATTACGGCACTTAAATGGATTGAGCGGCTCTGAACCCGGCAACAATTATTACTTAATTCCAGCCTTGCATCCAGCGCTGGCGAAGTAGTTGTAGCTCCTACAATCATTTATAAGAATAACGAATTAATTAACTAGCTTAACTGCGGAGAGACGGAATACACATGGCAGGCACCGATCCGGATACGGTGCAACAGCTGAATGCGTTATTATTAGAACTTTCAATTCGTCTGTCAGAAAGAGCAACTTGTGGAAGGTACTGAGAAAGAAAGAAAGAAAGAAACCTTTAACACGGGGAATAAGGTTTAAGGCTGACAACATTCGTTTTACCTGCTAAAGCTCAAGCTGCTGCCCATCTGTTCATCTACAATTTCCAGTCGGCTTTCATTAAAATAAAATCACATTTATTACTTACTTTGTCGCGTGTGTATGTTGCATGACGACGCCGATGTCACTAAAAAAACACCTCTGCGACTATTCTGACCTTTTTTTTAAACTCGTACCAGACAAATTTGCCAATATTTAATCACTAACCCTTAAGTAACTCAAGAAGTAACACTGATAAATAAAGCACTTGCTAGAAAACGCGGCTGCCGGCGGAAGGTTTAAGAAGCGCTAAGTCGTTTCCAAGGCAACGCGACGCTGATCTTCTTGACAGCGGGGACTGCGCTCGGACTAAACTGATGTGCAGCTCAGGCTTATTATTGAATTAATTTTATATTGTATATGTATTCCATGTTCTTTTCTTATCTATAGTTGCTTTCAAAAACGCTTGTCTTTTTTTCTTTTCTTGGGAGATACCGTATTTTGACAGATTTATATTGCTATTTAGTATTTTATTACAAGGTTGTATAGTCTTCTTAATTTGAAGCTGAATCCTTGTTTGAAACTATTTACCAAAAACTCTACATTTTAAAGAAATATGCTTTAAAAATCGGCTTTTAAAACTGTGATTAATGCTTCTAAGTTAATAACAATGTCTTTTTGACAATGGTTAGACAAAAAAATCCATCCCTTTTCCAAACAGGCTCCCCCAGAACAGTGAGATGGGGCAGCTGGTGCCCATCCCAGCAAGCATCAGGTGCAAGGCAGGAACAATCACCATACACTCTTAAAAAAAAAATCCTGGATCTTTAATGGCTCTGTATGTATGATTTTATTTACTGGTTTGTGTGGTTCCTCTTAGTTCCATTGCTTGACAAAGCACCATTTCACTCAGGGGAGGATGCTTTGTATATGAAATGTGTCCTTTGTGCTTTTAAAAACCTAATATGCAGATGTTTGGTGATTCTGAAGCTAAGGAGCTGTGGTGGTGTCTAGAAGGTTGCTGGGTCAAATCCCCCCCAGAAGGGATGCTCCTCCGGTGGGCCCTTGAGCAACCTGGAAATGTCTCCAGGGGAGCTTTAAATGGATCTGACCACCAAAAGTCCTGCAACTGGGATTAACAAAGTGTATATATATATATATATATATATATGTATATACAGTATATATATATATAGTAACAAAGGCGCTATATAGGCGCCGACCCGATCCAGAGAGACACCAGAGGCATGTATAAAACCCAAATAAACTTTTATTTTTCTTCACCTGTGGACACGTCTTTCCCGTGTTCACTACACAGTCCCAAAAACACCTCAAGCACTACACCACCACCACCACCACCACCCCCCCCCTCCTCCTCCTCCTCCCGACTCAGGTTCTCGGAGTGGTGGTTGCTGGCCCCTTTTATAGTCCACCCAGAAGTGCTCCAGGTGCTTGATTGCCGAGTTTCGGCTGGACTTCCAGGTGTTGCAAAAACACTACCCATAAGGGCTCAGGAGTCCCAGCTGCAGCACCCCCTGGCGGTGCCTGCAAGACCAACAGGGCTGCACCAAACTCCAATTCCCATGGAGCCCTGTGGGAGACCGAGGCACTGCTTCAAACAAGGGGGGGTTGCCATTTAGCGTCCAGGGGGAGATATTGAATCGTCCTGAACATACACAGAAGGGGCGTCCCGGCTGGGCATGGGCCCCCTCCGTCCGTCACAATATAAATATATATATATATATATATATATATATATATATATATACTCAGCAAAAAAAGAAACGTCCCCTGACTTTCAACTGTTTTTACTTTCAGTAGACTTAATGTGTAAATATTTGTATGAACACTAAAAGAGTCAACACCATAAGACATAAACTAAAAATGTTTCACAATGTGTCCCTGAATGAAGGGAGGCTCAAAATCAAAAGTACCAGTCAGTATCTGGTGTGGCCACCAGCTGCTTGAAGTACTGCAGTGCATCTCCTCCTCATGGACTGGACCAGATTTGTCAGTTCTTGCTGTGAGATGTTACCCCACTCTTCCACCAAGGCACCTGCAAGTTCCTGGACATTTCTGGGGGGGAATGGCCCTAGCCCTCACCCTGCGATCCAACAGGTCCCAGACGTGCTCAATGGGATTGAGATCTGGGCTCTTCGCTGGCCATGGCAGAACACTGACATTGCTGTCATGCAGAAACTCACGCACTTTTTGCCACTCCTGTCTGGTCCAGCGAAGGTGGGTTTGTGCCCATAGGCGGCGTTGTTGCTGGTGATGTCTGGTAAGGACCTGCCTTACAACAGGCCTGCAAGCCCTCAGTCCAGCTTCTCTCAGCCTATTGCGGACAGTCTGAGCACTGATGGAGGGATTGTGTGTTCCTGGTGTGACTCGGGCAGTTGTTGTGGCCATCCTGTACCTGTCACGCAGGTGTGATATTCGGATGTACCGATCCTGTGCAGGTGTTGTTACACGTGGTCTTCCACTGCGAGGATGATCAGCTGTGCTTCCTGTCTCCCTGTGGCGCTGTCTTAGGCGTCTCACAGTGTGGACATGGCAATTTATTGCCCTAGCCACATCAGCAGTCCTCATGCCTCCCTGCAGCATGCCTAATGCACGTTCACGCAGATGAGCAGGGACCCTGGGCATCTTTCTTTGGGTGTTTTTCACAGTCGGTAGACAAGTCTCTTTAGTGTCCTGCGTTTTTAGAACTGTGACCTTAAATGCCTACTTTCTGTAAGCTGTTAAGGTCTTAACGACCATTCCACAGGCGCATGT
Source organism: Polypterus bichir lapradei (assembly GCA_026402145.1). Taxonomy (NCBI): domain Eukaryota; kingdom Metazoa; phylum Chordata; class Cladistia; order Polypteriformes; family Polypteridae; genus Polypterus; species Polypterus bichir. The sequence goes on along the minus strand of JANRMT010062824.1, from coordinate 2,633,329 downwards.
TAATTAATTGATTATGGTTAATTGAACATGCATGGAAAACATTGTTTAAACAATTTACAATGAAGATCTGTAAAGTTATTTGGATTTTTAAAACATTATTGTTGAAATACACAGTCCTGAAAAAGGGACGTTTCTTTTTTTGCTGAGTATATATATGGTAGGCTACCAAGCAGGACACTGACAGATTAAGAAAACCTGCACTTAGCGTATACAGCTAGAGACCCTTTAAAATCCTGTCCCCTTGTTATTTCATAAATCTTTTACAATCTCTTTGTGGTTATTTACTGTAAGAAGCCTGCTGTGGATCTAAATAAATAAAAAAGTTCTTGCTAGTATCTTCACGTGGATGAGACTTTTGGGAAGCAAAAATGGTTCCCCTATTGGCTTCACTCTGTAGAACCACTCAGGGTGCAGGGTGAACACACAGATGCACAAATCACGGGATTTGGCAGTTTAAATAAATAACTAATTACATTCAGCAATATAGACAAGAAAAAATATAAATGATAATAAAAAAGGACAGGGAAAAAACGCACACAGCACCAGATTGTGTGAATGCAAAATAACTCGGGGTCAAGCAGGTGGCATTGAAGATGTCCCTATAAATAGCAGGAGAGGTCCTTAACCTCGCTAAGCCAAGTGGGTGTCACTGTAAATGACACAAAAGGAGCTCACTGGGAAATGTAATTAGACAAGAAAGACATGGGATTAACTGGGCATCAGGACAAACATGCAGCCCACTGGGACTGGACTTAGTGAGCCCCTGTAATGTGCGCAGCTATTCAATAAATAAATCCTATGGCTAGAAAGAATAAACGAGAACTGTTCATGAATATAATAAGTGATGGTTAACATTCATCTCATGTGTTTATTTCTTTCCATTCCTTGAAGATAATTCCATTTTATTGTAAATACAGTGAATCTCAGAGAGGATTCAGACCTGTAGCTGCTGGCTAGTAAAGCAGGATCAAGCATGAGCCAAACGCGTACCAAAAGAAATCTCTCAGTTCAAAAAAGTTTATTTTAAAAAGGTTTAGTGAAATTTCAAAGCAAACAGTCCACACAAGAATAAAGAAAAAAGGTTGTTACACATGTAGATTCAAAGACAAAAAAAGGAAGAATGTTTCTTCTTGTTAAACTTCAACAAAAGTTAGGTATGTTTCATGTCCTATTGCAACACCCAAGGGGGGGGAAAGGGTGTACCCCCTAAACTGTATATATAGATAGGGGAAATCCCTCCTCACTATTTCTGCGACTTCCAATATACGTAGGACGCCCAAATTTCCCATACTCATCCTTTACACTGTACTTACAGACATTAAGTATGTTTCATTTTGCGCCGTGACCAATAACGAACTTTCGAAAATAACATCTCCTTTTTGGAGGTTCTCACCATTATGCCGTATGGAACTTTCGGAACTGACCTCTCCTCTTGGCAGTTTCATTCCTTATTTCCGTTAACAGACGATTTATTTCACGGCAGAGAGGCACAAGGGCCATTCCTGGTCCCCCTTCCTTTTTCCGCATGGCCGCTGTACCACGTGGTTGGCTCCCTGCCTATATACATTAATGACATCCCGTGCTCATCTGCCTCCTCACTCGCTTCCTTACTTTCCTCAGCTGTTCGTCGTGCTCACTGCTCCCTTCTTCTTTACTCCACCGCTTCAAGCCTGTTGTTGTTGGCCTTGCTTTACGTCTTCCTGCTGGTGACTCCTGCCTTTTCATTACAATTATCAAATTCACTCTCAATACTAAAATAAGCCTACGACAATTACATTGACAATCATGTTAACGTTATCTTTAAAATGTTTCCTTTTCTTTTTCATAACTTCTTTAACACACTACTTCTCCACTGTGAAGCGCGGGTATGTTGTTAGTCTATTATAGAGTGCCTTTCACATCTATCTATCTATCTATCTATCTATCTATCTATCTATCTATCTATC
>JANRMT010062824.1:2603910-2624102 GCA_026402145.1 Polypterus bichir lapradei | reverse complement strand
GATAGATAGATAGATAGATAGATAGATAGATAGATAGATATGAAAGGCACTATATGATAGATAGATAGATATGAAATGCACTATATGATAGATAGATAGATAGATAGATAGATGAAAGGCACTACATATCAGATAGATAGATAGATAAATAAATAGACAGATAGATGTTTCTGGTAAATGCGATTTGGTATGGTATTCATAAAAGCAATGTTAATGGTTGTTATGCACAATATGTTGAATTGGCTAATCCAATGTATTTTAATTACTACAAATGTTTGTGATGCACCATTTGTTGGAATGGAACATACAATGCATATGTCTCTGTTATTGGCAATTTTGTAAGGGATTAATAAGACAGTGTTAATGTTTGTAATATGCCATCCGTTGAAATGGGAAATGCAATGCATTTTATTACTACTACAAATGTTTGACATGCACCATCTGTTGGAATGACAAATGCAATGCATACTATTACAAAAAATGATTGTGATGTGCCATCTGTTGGAATGGGAAGTATAATACATTTTATTACTAGATAGATAGATAGATAGATAGATAGATAGATAGATAGATAGATAGTGCACCACAAACATTTGTAATAATAAAATTAATTACTACAACTATTTATGATGCCCCATCTGTTGGAATGACAAATGCTATGCATATGTCTCTGTTTTACTCCATTAGGAATGGGATTAGTAAAAGCAGTGTTAATGTTTGTGATGTGCCATCTGTTAGATTGGATGGAAACACAAGCAAATACACAAACATTTATCCTATTATTAAGGTTGATAAGGGGTCTGAGTATTGGGGCAGGTAAGCTGCAGGAAGGAGATTTCTGTATGATTTTTTTAGGTTAGTTTTTCAATTTGCCCTCATTAATCATACTGTACTTCATGGTCACCATATTTAAGTGTACTGTGGGAATTGTTGTGAGTGACTCAAAGTCAAGTAAGTTGGTTACGAGACCTAAAATAAAAAGTGGTTGACTTAACAAGTGAGCACATAATTGGGGAGAAGAGCTTGAGCTCACTGCAATGTTAAAGTGTATATTTTCTGAATTACTAATGACAGCCATTTGTTGTTTAATTTAAATAGAGCGAAACTTGCAAACATTAAATCTGTTGCATAAAATATTTCATTTCTTCTTAACAAGTCACTTGCAGGAAAAATCCCAATGTAAACTTCTTCCTTTTCAATCATGGCTTTATCCTTATTGATTTTGGGTTTAAAAGTGAAGGGAAAAAAAAAAAACCCATGACTGATTAAAGTATGACAGACATGTGACCGCCACTTTCTAAGATGACCATGACCACGATGATTTTCACGTGGTAGCTTAGTATACTAATTGATTATTTGTCAGGCGAGCACGTATGCATTGGGTCACTGGGTTATATCTTTTCATATTCCACTCGCTGCCGGATCAAGCCGTTTGTTATTTTCTACATAGTAATTTGTGATGAATGCCTAATAAAGTGGAAGGCTAAGCAGACACAGCATTTGACGTTTGACCTCTAAACAAGAGCAAGGGAAAAAAAATGCTTAAAATAGTTTAATAAATATTAATTCTTGCAATTTCCGATCCCCGGAGGCTGCTGATTGTAAATTTGCATTGCATTAACACTTTCGCTGGTAGGCGCTCCTATTTTATAAGTTAATAGCTTAACAATGTCCAACATGTTGGCTTGTCACTAAGCAGTGATGACTCTGCTGTCACAGATATTAACAATATTAGTCACCGCTGCTGTGGAGTTCTTCTTTAGGTCACCTGGGAAAAGTGCTATGAGCCCATGGGCCACCGCGCAATCCAATATGGGTGACAAGACAGAGTGGGAATACTTGATCTCAGGGTATATTATTCCATCCATCCATTATCCAACCCGCTATATCCTAACTACAGGGTCACAGGGGTCTGCTGGAGCCAATCCCAGCCAACACAGGGCACAAGGCAGGAAACAAACCCCGGGTAGGGCGCCAGCCCACCGTAGGGCACACACACATACATACCAAGCACACACTAGGGACAATTTAGAACTGCCAATGCACCTAACCTGCATGTCTTTGGACTGTGGGAGGAAACCGGAGCACCCGGAGGAAACCCACGCAGACACGGGGAGAACATGCAAACTCCGGGTTTATTATTAAGGTAAATTATATTATCAGATTTATAAAATAATTCAAGTTGTAGTTACTGGCATGGGGATGGCCCCCGCCAAATCAAAGAAGGGAAAATCAATTTATTAATGTTTTGGGATTGAGGGGCTACAATTGACACTGAGAGGGGTGATGGGGTTAATCTTACATGCCTCAGTCACTGATGATCAGACGTGACATGAAATTGTTCCAAGGAGTTTTATCATCAAAGTGTTCTGTTAACAGCTTATTCAAGAAGGTGCGCAAACCAGGGAGGAGTTACACTGCAATCATATTACAGTGGTACTGTTGTTACGATATTATCAGTTCGATTTTTCTCATTAAAACATTATAAGGTAATAGAAGTCCATTCCTGTATGATAAACTGTTAATAATAACTTAATTGTAGATTTTCACAAGGGTTTTGGCCTTTAAAATCATGCCTGTCTGGTACTCAGAAGAGCTTACTAATTGATCTCAAATTCTTTGCTTCTGGTATTTCTGTGTAGGCCCACCGTGACAATCCATTAATTAGATTCAGTGTTCCCCGTGTAAAAAAGAGGTGACAATGGTGAGACTAAAGCTGGTTATTCATCGAAGACCCAAAGGTGATTTTCTTTTTATATACAGTCATATGAAAAAGTTTGGGAACCCCCCTTTATTGTTTGGATTTTTGTTTCTCATTGGCTGAGCTTTCAAAGTAACAACTTCCTTTTAATAGATGGCATGCCTTATGGACACAGTAGGATTTCAGTAGTGAGATTAAGTTTATTGGATTAACAGAAAATATGCAATATGCATCATAACAAAATTAGACAGGTGCATAAATGTGGGCACCCCAACAGAGATATGACATCAATACTTAGTTGAGCCTCCTTTTGCTCCTTTGAGCCTCTAGACGCTGTCCTCCTATAGCCTGTGATGAGTGTCTGGATTCTGGATGGAGGTATTTCTGACCATTCTTCATACAAATCTCTCCAGTTCAGTTCAATTTGATGGCTGCTGAGCGTGGACAGCCTGCTTCAAATCATCCCATAGATTGTCGATGATATTCAAGTCAGGGGACTGTGATGGCCATTCCAGAACATTGTACTTCTCCCTCTGCATGAATGCCTGTATAGATTTCGAACTGTGTTTTGGGTCATTGTCTTGTTGGAATATCCAACCCCTGCGTAACTTCAACTTTGTGACTGATGCTTATACAATACAATACAGTTTATTTTTGTATAGCCCAAATTCACACAGGAAGTGCCACAATGGGCTTTAACAGGCCCTGCCTCTTGTCAGCCCCCCAGCCTTGACTCTCTAATGATGCTTAAACATTATCCTGAAGAATTTGTTGATAATGGGTTGAATTCATCTGACCATCAACTTTAACAAGGGCCCCAGTCCCTGAACTAGCCACACAGCCACACAGCATGATGGAACCTCCACCACATTTGACAGGAGGTAGCAGGTGTTTTTCTTGGAATGCGGTGTTCTTCTTCCGCCATGCAAAGCGCTTTTTTTTCTGACCAAATAACTCATTTTTGTCTCATCAGTCCAAAGCACTTTGTTCCTAAATGAATCTGGCTTGTCTAAATGAACATTTGTATACAACAAGCGACTCTGTTTGTGGCGTGAGTGCAGAAAGGGCTTCTTTCTCATCACCCTGCCATATTGATGTTCTTTGTGTAAATTGCGCTGAATTGTAGAATGATGTACAGATACACCATCTGCAGCGAGATGTTCTTGCAGGTCTTTGGAGGTGATCTGTGGGTTGTCTGTAACCATCCTGCTCATATGCCGCTCCTGTATTTTTCTTGGCCTGGCAGACCCGTTGGGTTTAACAGCAACTGTGCCTGTGGCCTTCCATTTCCTGACTCCATTTCTTACAGTTGAAACTGGCCAGACGCTGTAAATTCACTAACACAATGTCTTACTTGTGTTTCTAATCGGATGAATAGTAATTTTCTCAAGCTAAATAAAGAGAAAACAGAAATTTTAGTGATTGGCAATAATGGAGACAATGAGATTATTAGAAATAAACTTGATGCATTAGGATTAAAAGTCAATACGGAGGTAAAGAATTTAGGGGTAACTGTTGACTGTAACCTAAATTTTAAATCGCATATTAATCAGACCACTAGGACAGCATTTTTTCACTTAAGAAACATAGCAAAAGTTAGACCTCTTATATCACTGAAAGATGCTGAGAAATGAGTTCACGCTTTTGTTTTCAGTCGACTAGATTACTGTAACGCACTCCTCTCAGGACCACCCAAAAAAGACATAAATCGTTTGCAACGAGTGCAGAATGCAGCTGCTAGAATCCTAACTGGGAAAAGAAAATCTGAGCAGATCTCTCCAGTTTTGATGTCACTACACTGGTTACCTGTGTCATTCAGAATTGACTTTAAAATACTGCTTATGGTTTATAAAGCCTTAAATAATCTCGCTCCTTCTTATGTATCAGAATGTCTGACATCTTATATTCCAAATCGTAACCTTAGATCTTCAAATGAGGGTCTGCTTAGAATTCCAAGAGCTAAACTTAAAAGAAGTGGTGAGGTGGGCGGCCTTCTGCTGTTATGCACCTAAAATCTGGAATAGCCTGCCAATTGGAATTCGCCAGGCTGTTACGGTGGAGCACTTTAAACAACTGCTAAAAACTCATTACTGTAACATGGCTTTCTGATAACTTCACCTTCATTTCATCCTGATACTCTGTGTATTCAATTCATTATAATAACTATTCATGGTGGCTCTAAAATCCGTACTGACCCCTACTCTTCTGTTTCTTTTCCCAGTTTTCTGTGGTGGTGACCTGCGCCACCACCTAATCAAAGCACCGTGATGTCCTACATTGATGGATTAAAAGCCAGAGGTCTACATGACCGTCATCATCAAGTCCTTCCAAGAGAACCCTGAATATAATTGATTGATTGGTTTTATTATTTATCCTGAGATTCTGCATGCATTTTTAAAGTGTATCTAATATAATCTAATATCAGTGTGTCTATCTATCTGAACCTTTCATATCTATAAAACCACTGTATATAGTGCCTCATCTATCTATCCAGCTATCATATTAGTGCATCTTGGGATAGGTTGATTCCTGTGCTCAGACACTGGAAAATTATTAATAGACAGACAGAGAAATAGATGACGATGTACTAATATCAGAGATCCTGCAGCCTGGGGAATCAAGATATGCTCTGCTAAATAGCCTGACGTGCTGATGACTACGATAACAGATTTTCATTTGAAACAAATGCATACAACTATATTTATAATGATAGATAGATAGATGGTTGTGAAAGGCACTATATAATAGATAGATAGATTGATAGATATGAAAGGCACTATATAATAGATAGATAGGTTGATAGATATGAAAGGCACTATATAATAGATAGATAGATAGATAGATAGATAGATCGATGTGAAAGGCACTATATAATAGATAGATAGGTTGATAGATATGAAAGGCTCTATATAATAGATAGATAGATTGATCGATATGAAATATCATCATCAAGTCCTTTCGTGAGAACACTAAATACAAAGAGGACTGTTTCATTTATGTTAGGTAAAAGGCCCAGTGGGGACTGGTCAGGTGGTCTCGTGGTCTGGAACCCCTGCAGATTTTACTTTTTCTCTCCAGCCATCTGGAGTTTTTTTTTTTTTTCTGCCCTCCCTGGCCATCGGACCTTACTCTTATTCTGTGTTAATTAGTGTTGTCTTACTCTAATTCTTACTTTGTCTTTTATTTCTATTTCTCTTTTCTTCATCAGGTAAAGCACTTTGAGCTACATTATTTGTAAGAAAATGTGCTATAGAAATAAATGTTGTTGTTGTTTACTTCACATTGCATTGCAGCACCTCTCCTCTGTGCTCTTGGGGTCTGGGTGCCAGCGTCTGAGCGGGTTGCCAAAATCACCTGGCGCATGTAATGATGTGACTGCTGTTACAAAGAATAGTGCAGGCTGTTTGAAGCACTGAGTGTTACCACATAGTGTTCTCTTGGAACTGGAAGACTCCTACCCACCTGTGTCAAGTCAGTGATGTTATATACTATCTGAAATTGGAAAAAGTCAAATTCTCACTTAGAGGATCTGTGCAAAACTTTTTTAAAACCTGGCAGGATCTAATCAGTAACATTTTAGAATAAGCCTTTATTTTTTGGGAAAAGACTCCTTTCCCTTGTCAGAGGTGGCTGGGGTGGCGACCCGGCCGGGACGCCCAGGAGGACCGGAGGAGGGCTTGCGCCTTCCCCAGACCATCTGGGGGCGACCGCCCTGGTTCCTTTGGGGGCCACGGGTACAGAGCTTTGAAGCTCCACCCTGTAGGGGCCCGTGGTCACCGCCAGGGGGTGCCCCCATGCCTTTGGAGCCCTGGACCTCAGCACTTCTGCCACACCAGGACACCCGGAGTGCTTCCGGGGATACAGCCGGCACTTCCGCCACACGGGGGCGTGTCGGCGGGAGATTGCCGGGAAGCACCTGGAGCACATCCGGGTGTGGATAAAAGGGGCCGCCTCCCTTCTTTCGGGGCGAGAGTCGGGAGCGGAGTGGACTGAGCTTGCTGGAGGAGGCAAGGAGGAGGCCTGAAGAAAGTAAGGCATAGTTGTTGTGGCAGGCCCGCACCTAGGAAATTCTGAGCCCCAGGCAGCTGACAGAGTTCGGGCCCCTTTCGTGTTTCAGATATGTGCGTTAATAATGGACCTTTCGAGAAAAAAAAAAAAAAAAAACTCAAAAAAGGGCGAGCCCCTATCTAGCTCGGGCCCCTGACAAGTGTCATGGTTGTCCCCCCCCCTAGGTGTGGGCCTGGTTGTGGCCAGGACTTTGGGGACTTGTAGGGTTTGTGGTGCACTTGTGACTGTGTAAATAAACGTGTGGTGGGAAAAATGAACGTGTCTGCCTGTCTGTGTCCGGGCCAACCTCCACTTACTCTTAATAGTTTTCCTCTGGCTGTTGTCCTTCCTCTCTTTCTCATGAGTGAGGTTGATTTGATTTGATTTTAGTTTTGTTATTTTTGACTTGATTTTATGGAATGTTATATGCTTTTAATAAATTCAATAAAAAAAAAATATACGTACGCCTGATTTGTTTTCTATTTTTTTTTTTTTTTTTTTTTTTTTCACATCCTCACCCTCAAATACGCACCAAGTTTAATAAACGAGACCCCTGGTTTAAATCTGCTGAGTGACCATTACGCTCCCTAAGGTCACCATTGCCCCAAAATCTCGCACTCCTATGCCTGGGAAAGAAAGATGGACAGTCTGGTTGTCCTCGCTCTGTCCCGCTTCTACAGTAGACACACTTCACGTGGCCCCAAACTTTATAAGTTTGAAGTGAAAATTAAGGGCTGGATGAAAAATTCTTTATCAGCAAGAGACGTATGCAAATACAGTAACTAATAAAAAAGCATTAAAAATGTACAACGTGGACTCAACCAGTCGTCTTCTTGTTTTTTTTTAATCTTTATTTTTGAAATATTACTTCAAGTCTTTTCTCATTGACCTAAGAATGATAAGTCACTTGTCGTAAACTCATATTAATCTGATTTAACGACACAAAAAGCCATTTAGAGCCAGGGATATCTGTGATAATTTATATTTTGTGAAACCTTCCAGAGAATCAGATGATAAATGGAAATCTTTTCTTTCAAAACATGGCACATTATGAGTTCCTTTTCAAATAAGTAGGGGGACAAGATGCATATTTCTTTCCTGTGATGTGACTCGTGATATCTTCACATTTTACTGAGCCTCGGGGAGTGACAATCACAAAAGAAGACCTACCAGGGAATCCTTCAAGTTCACCATTTTCGTCCTTGTTGACAAAATAGAGGATATGGACTGTCCTGTTTGATGGAATAACAAACCTGCTGCATAAAAATAAAATACAAATTTTAGATTTGGATCTTTAAACACACAAAAAAAAAAATTAACAACAGAGGAAAAAAATGTTATTAGTTTATTGTCAAGGAGCTGTTTGGACTAACATTTTTTTGGCTATTGGCCTTCTTCTCTTTTGATTTTGAGTATTCTTCTGCATTGTCCTTAATTGTAGCCTTTACTCTACTTGGGCCTCATTAATAAAACTGTCCGTGAATTTGAGAATGAAAATATGTGCATGCCAAAAAAAAAGGAAAATGCGTATGCCAAAAAATAAATAAATCAGATTTATGAAATCTGGCATACGCACATTTCAAAGCAACTTCAACTTTATAAATCACAATCACCTTGTAAAGGTGTGTACAGGAACAGGCATTGAACGCTGCCCTGAAACGTCCATATATGAAGCATGCTAATCAACCCTTATACATATGCAATCATGATGGCGCAGAACGTCATTGGCTGGTAGAGCAGCCACTCCCTCCTGACGTGACGAGGCCCCGCCTCCTGGATTCAATAGTATCTGGCTGTGCTCCACAACTGAGAGCAAAGGATCATGCGTGGCATTGCAGCACCTCTCCTCTGTGCTCTGGGGGTCTGGGTGCCAGCATCTGAGCGGGTTGCCACAATCACCTGGCGCATGTAATGATGTGACTGCTGTTACAAAGAATAGTGCAGGCTGTTTGAAGCACTGAGTGTTCAGCCAGTTACCTACCAACAAGCTGGCCATCACGAACAAAACCATCATGTCTGTCAATGCTACTTTGCCTCAAAACAAATTAGAACATTAGAACAATCTGGACGAGAACAGGCCATTCAGTCCTATTCACTGAATTCTTCTAAAAAAAGCACCGAGTTGAGGTTTGAAAATCCCTAAAGTCTCACTGCCCACCACACTACTTAGTCACTTATTCCATGTGTCTGCGGATCTCTGTGTAAAGAAAAACTTCCTAATGTTTGTCAAAAATTTACCCTTAACAAGTTTCCAACTGTGTCCCCGTGTCCTTGATGAACTCATTTTAAAGTCAATGTCTCGATCCACTGGACTAATTCCCTTCATGATTTTAAGCACTTCAATCATGTCATGTCTTAATCTTCTTTTGCTTAAACCAAGAAGGCTCCCCTATTTAAATCTTTCCTCATAACTCATCCCCTGTAGCCCTGGAATCAGCCTTGTCGCTCTTCTCTGCACCTTTTCTAGTGTTGTTCTGTCCTTTTTGTAGCCTGGAGACCAAAACTACACACAAAACTCCAGATGAGGCCTCACCAGTGAGTTATAAAGCTTGAGCAGATCCTCCTGTGACTTGTACTCCACACATCAAGGCACTATATAACCTCACATTCTGTTAGCCTTCTTAATGGCTTCTGAACACTGTCGGGAAGTTGATAGCTTAGAGTCCACTATGACTCCTAAGTCCTTCTCATGAGGTGGACTCTCGATTTTCTGACCTCCCATTGTGTAATCAAACCTAACATTTTTACTTCCTATGTGTAATTCTTTACATTTACTTACATTACATGGTTAAAGGTTTCAAATCCTTGAATTTGTCCTCATAACTCATCCCCTGTAGCCCTGGAATCAGCCTAGTTGCTCTTCTCTGGATCTTTTCTTGTGCTGTTATGTCCTTTTTGTAGCCTGGAGATCAAAACTGCACACAGGACTCCAGATGAGGCCTCACCAGTATGTTATAAAGCTTGAGCAGAACCTCCTGTGACTTGTACTCCACACATCAAGGCGCTATATAACCTCACATTCTGTTAGTCTTCTTAATGGCTTCTGAACACTGCTGGGAAGTCGATAGCTTAGAGTCCACTACGACTCCTAAATCCTTCTTATAAGGTGGTCTCTCGATTTTCAGACCTCTCATTGTGTAATCAAACCTCACATTTTTACTTCCTACATGTAATTCTTTACATTTACTGACATTAAATTTCATCATCCACAAATCTGCCCAAGCCTGTATACTGTCCAAGTCCCTCTGTGATGATTTAATGGATTCCAAATTATCAGCCAGTCCATCTATCTTGGTGTCATCTGCAAATGAATCACAGGTTGACCCAGGCCACCGAGACATGAAGTTTACTGGTCTCATCTTGGATGACTGGTCCATTAATAGAATGCAACACCTTATGGTTAACAAAAGCAGCTTCATTCTCGCTATGTGTCCTTATTGCAATATGAGTACAGTCAATTGCTCCGATTACTTGCAAATTGCCTTTTTATGTTGGCCGAAACCTGTTATGTTTCATATAAAGTTGAAGTCAGAGTTTTCCATGCACTTAAGGTGAATTCTTTAAAACTCTCATTATAACCCCACTATAATGATATACTGACAAACTATAAATTTGGCATATCGTTAAAGGCCTCTACTTTGTGCAGAGCAAAAGTCCATTTTTTCCAATGATGTTCACAGACCTCGGAGTATTTCATTTTTGTTTGACTATATCACAATTCCAGTGGGTCATAAATTTACGTAGACTTTGTTCATATTTGGTAGCTTTGCCTTTAAATTTTTTAACTTGAGCCAGACATTTCGGGTCACTTTCCACAAGCTTCTTACAATAAGTTGCTGGATTTTTGACCCATTCCTCCAGACAGAACTGGTGTAACTGGGACAATCCATAGGCCGCCTTGCTGGCACACACTTTTTCAGTTCTGTTCACAAATTTTCAATTGGCAGAAGGTTGTTGGTCATCTGGACGTCCTTCCGGGTGCCCTATAAAAGGAGCCAGTCACCAGTATCCAACAGCCAGAGTCAGGAGGAAGTGGATGAAGCTGTTGAGGAGGAGTGGAGGCAGAAGGACTGGCAGCAAAGGGAGTGTGTTGTGCTTGCCCTGTGAGCATTTTGTGTTGTGAAGGCCACTATAAATACACTGAGTGCTGCGTGGCAAAACCGTGTCTTGCCTGTCTCTGTCAGGGGTTAGGGTGGCTCTTGGGCATCACAAAAAAATATATATATATATACTAGGGGGCTGTGCCCCCTACTCGCTCCGCTTGCCCACCACAACCCCCCCCCCCGGGGGCACGCTTCATGCTAGCCACTTTACGTCTCTGCCACTTGCGTTGGGGTGGGCTGAACGCATGCTAAGGACGGATCAGCTGCTGGCTTGCTGCTAGTTGCTTCCGTGCTGCGTGATTTTCATGTCGCGCTGCGCGTCGATCATTTAAAAGCCTGTACAGCAGCTGTCCTTTTGTCTCACATCTTTGTCTCGTGGGACGTTAAAGTGTCTCCAAGAAATTGTTTGTATGTACGGCGTGACGTGCAAGAAAGTGTCTCTCCGAGATGATCACGTCTCAACCCAAGATTTTTTTTATAAAATACATAGATATATAGTAATCACCTGGTAGTTCCACCAAACTGTGGACATAGTAATGCCTAACACAAATCTGGGTTTAAATAAAAAATATTTATTTAGCCACCACACTTTCTCAATAAACACCTGTGCAAGGATCTCAATTTCTTCCTCACAACTTCAGTTTAGCATACCCTGACTAGAGCTGCAGATTAGCTGTTTATACTGCATTATTGCTGTTAGCCATTAGTAGCCATGGAATGGTCAGTCTGCTACTATAAGAGATGCTCTTTCAGTCTCAGCTTTTAAATTAGGGTGAAGATTCACAACTTTAGTTTAGCATACCCTGACTAGAGCTGCAGATCTCTCACCACATCCATAAACCTTCTCTTAGGCCTTCCTCTTTTTCCCTTGCCTGGCAGCTCTATCTTTAGTATCCTTCTCCCAATATACCCAGCATCTCTCATCTCCACATGTCCAAACCAACGCAATCTCGCCTCTCTGACTTTGTCTCCCAACCGTCCAACCTGAGCTGACCCTCTAATGTCCTCATTTCTAATCCTGTCCATCCTCATCATACCCAATGCAAATCTTAACATCTTTAACTCTGCCACCTCCAGCTCTGTCTCATGTTTTTTGCTCAGAGTCATCGTCTCCAGCCCATATAACATACCTGGTCTCACTCACTACCGCCCTGTAGACCTTCCCTTTCACTCTTGCTGATACCCGTGTGTCACAAATTACTAATACACAGATTAAAGTATGCTTATAGAGGAAACCTAAATTAAACCCTGTGGAAACCATGGGCACTCCAGCTGCCCCAGAGACAGGCAGAGACACAAGTTCAGCACAGCACACGTTTATTTACGAAGGGGAAGTGCGTCACCATCCCTTCTTCTTTTCTTCTTCTCTGCTTTTCTGCCTCCACTCCTCCTGGCAAGCTTTGTATCTCTTCCTCCCGAATCTGGATCCCTGAATTGAGTGAGACGGCTCCTTTTATGATGTTCCGGGTGGCTCATTAATCGGACCTGGAATCACTCCCAGGTGTGGTGAAAGCCCACTGTAGGGCTCTGTAGCTCCCCCAGGCGGCCCCCATGGAAACCCAACAGGGTTGTGCCAAATTCCAACTCCCAGCATGCTCTGTGGGAATCTGTGGTACCACAGCTGCCCAGGAGGGCTGCCCTCTAGTGTCCCGTGGAGGATAGTGCCCTGCTGATGCGCTCTCCCCCCTGGTCCTTCCATCCGACTGGTGTCCCAACTGGGTAATGACCGTGTCCACCCGTCACAACCCTTTCCGTAACTTCCCAATTTAAAAACTTGTTATTAGAATATGATAACCCATAAATGGCATCAAAAACCATCCACGTTGCTTTCCTTTTAGAATTACTAAACAGCTAATGATACTTTTACTATGAAACAACAAGAACTTAAAGGTCACTTTCGATTCATAAGTAGCTGCAAAATGTCTGATCCTTTCCAATAGATCCCTTTATTGAATTTAGATTAAAGTATCAAACGCCAGCTAAGGGCTTGGAGAAAGATATTATTTAGCTGTTGAGCCGTAGGCATTTTGTAGAGTTATTACTCGGAGACCAATAGGAGACACTAATAGCAGGTGTTTTTTCGTGAAGCTTGTGTAGTGGGTTTGGATTAATGAGCTGCCCTTTAAGGTCTCCTACAGACAATATTTCTAATTCTTTGTGTGCATAGCATGTTCATTAGAAAAAATATATTGACCTTCAGGATGCTTTATGAGAATTTATAACAGAGGAAAAACAAACATTTATTGGTAGTTTCTGAAAAATGATATTAGTCTGGTGAGAAGGCGCAAGTGAAGGAGCATTTTTCATACTTGGATGGGAGAATCTGAGAACATAATTGCAGTAAGCAGAGTTAAAGTTAAACTCAATAGACCTAGTGACCTGCAAAGATAAATATGAATATTTTAATCTTTATAAATGTTATTGCTTTGTGCCACTTTTTTATGCTTTAAAACGTTTGTTTACATTGCAACAAATATTGGCTGTAACTTTGAAACGATTGATCCCACTACAGTCCTAAAAATAAAAGTGCCAAGGAGTGGTTCTTCAGAGGGATGCCATAGGGGATGCCATTTTGTACTTCCCAAAAGACCCTTTTACATAAGGGATCCAGAAAGACCCTCTGATTATTTTGATCCATAGCAGGCTCCATACAATATAGTCAGATCAATAAGTATTTCCGCAGTGACACAATTTTCATAATCTTGGCTCCACAATGGATTTGAAATGAAGAAATCATTACGTGATCCAAGCGTAGGCTTTCAGCATTAACTCAAAGGGTTTAACAGAAATATCGTATGAGACGTTTAGGAATGACAGCCCTTTTTATATGTGGTCCTCCCATTTACAGGGGGGCAAAATATATATACGGAGATTTGACTGTCCATCTCTCTGTCTGCATGAAGCAACTCAGCCCCCCGTGGACCAGTTTTGTTGAGATTTGGCTATGCTCATTTTTGAAAAAAAGTTCTCTCGATGGATCGCCCAGTAGAAAGTTTTAAAATGTCCGCATTTCCCATTGAAAAGCATTGGCAAATTTGCAATCTTGTCCATCTCAAAATGGAGAAACATTCGGTGTGACTTTAACTAGGAAGGTGTTTTCTGTGTCAGGGATGACAGGCATGGGTTGGTGTCCCGTCTGGGACAGAGCATGATTAATTACCCAGCCGGAATGTGTGACAGATTGGAGGGCGCTATCTCTCCCTTGAACCCTTGTCCAACACGCCAGACACCAGATAAAAGTCCAAAAGTAGACTTTATTCATAAACAACAGTGCACAAAGCACCCTTCTATCCACAATACTCATTAATAATAAAGCAATAATCACAGTAATCAATCCTCCACACTCCCAGACGCGTTGCCACCCTTCCACCCACCTCAGCTCGCCATCTGGGAGTTCCCACAATCCTTTTATCCTCCCTGACCTGGAAGTGTTCCAATCCCCAGTCCATGTGATCTCCTATCACTTCTGGGTCAGATCAAAAGTCCTTTTCTTCACCCCGGAAGCACGTCATTCCCCTTGTCCATGTGACTCGGACGTACTTCCGGGGCGTAGGGTAAATAAACACTGTTCCTCCCTGCAGCGCCTTCTAGCGGCCCCTGTGGTATCCAGCAGGGCTGTAAAGGAAAACTCTATTGTCCATAATTCCCTGCTGGCATTCGGGGCACCTCCATGCTGCAGGGAGGGCTCCACCTGGCAGCCTGGGGGTATTGGCTGGGATGAATGGCCGGCCATATTCCACAAAGGAACAAGGGGAGATATTGTATTTGGAGCAGTAGCTTCATTAGATGGCACAACCAGACCAGGACTCCCACATGGATACCCGCAAGGCATAATGGGAATTGTAGTCCCATAGGGAAGCCCGGTTGGGTTCTGTGGGGGCTGCTAGATGGAGCTGTTGGAGTCGGTAACCCCCATGGTACAAGACTTCTGATCAACCTGAAGTACCCCCATTGGGCTATGCCCTGGCACATGAAGTACTCCGAGATCCAAGATAAAAGGGGCCGATCTGCCATATCAAGGCACCTTCAATCAACTTAGTCGCTGATTGTTACGCCATGTGTATGGTACTGGCCAAAAGTTTTTGCAGTGACACAAATGTGTTTTGCAACATTTGCGGCTTCAGTTTTTGTGGTGGCACAAAATGATCATCTGAAAGTGTCCAGCAAGTGGCAGGATTTTTCTCCTGAGGTAAAAAAAAAAAAAAAAAAACACCCTGGTAGCCTCCCAAGGGTCTCCTCTTGAGTTGAGTTTCAGCAGAGATTTCATCAAAGTCATACAATGGGCTCAGATATTCTAAGCAGTGTATTGATACTATATATATATATATATATATAGCTACACACGCATGAGTAGGTGGAAGCCAACGGGCCCAATGGAGACGCGAAAAGAACAAAAGGTGAGAGTTTAGAACAGAGTACTAATGCCTTTCTCCTATCCTCAACAGCAAAAGCAAAGATTAAAGAGCGCACCTTTCGAAGGTCCAGCAGGATAACGTTCGTTTCCGGTTCCATTAGACAACTCCACTTCTGGGTTCCTTTCAATCGATGTCACTTCTGTCCCAAACCGATGACTTCACTTCCAGTCTCTTACCGATGACCTCATTTCCAGCTTCTGATTATGACATCATCTCGGTCCTTCACCATCAATGTCCTTTATTTTCCTCTGCTTAGTTCACTTCCTGCCATGTATCCATAAAAATCCCACAGAACTTTGTTTGCTTGTCAGATGTTCATTTTAACCATTGTTTCATTCTTAAAAGATTACTTGGACCCTCAGACATTATGCGGGGAATTCCCCCAACCCTTAATCTGTGCTCTCAGTCTGTTTATTTCCCCGTATATTGTGACCGGAACCAGAAGTGATGATGTCTGACTGGAAGTGACATCATCTCTGGGGTTGGATCCAGAAGTGATATCATCGAGGATGCCGGAACCTGGAGGGATTTCCCAGGAACGTTCTACAAGTAACTGAGAAAGACAGTCAGCACACTCCGCCACCCCCTGGTCGGAGGTGGTTTTACAATTACTCAGGCCCTTTAGCTACCTCCTACTCGCACATATATTGTGGAACGAGTCCCGGACACAGACAGGCAGACATGTTGAAAAGCACCACCACACGTTTATTTACACTATATATTTACAAATAAAGTGCCACACAACCCACAAACTCCTCCAAAGTCCAGGCCTCACACTGCCTCTCTCTTTCTTCAGGCCGCCTCTTTGCCTCTCCTCCCGAGCTCTATCCTTCTCCTCTCTCCACCCCAGCCATCAAATGGAGGGAGGCAGCCCCTTTTATGCACACCCGGATGTGCTCTAGGTGCCTCGCGGCAATCTTCCACCGGCACTCCCCAGTGTAGCGGAAGTGCTGAGCTCCAGGGCTCCATAGGCACAGGGGCGCCCCCTGGCGGTGACCACGGGCCCCTACAGGCAGTCCTCCTGGGCATCCCGGGTGGGTAGCAGCCCCAGCCACTCGCCACTATATATATATATATATATATATATATACAGTAGAACCTCTGGTCACAAACGTTTCGGAACACGTACAAATCAGGTTGCGACCAAAAAGTTTGCATCTGTTCACGACCACACGCTTTGGTGCCGTACAAAAACACAGTTTCCCTATGCGTGTTCATAAGCACCAATGATTTCCCATTCTCCCACAAAGCAGCTGATGTTGCAAAAGGAGTTACAATGTTAACCAAGCAGAGGCCTCAAGTGCTGGAAGAGGTGGAAAAACTGTTGCTAGTGTGGTTGAACGTGAAGGACTTTGCAGGGGATAGCGTAAGCGAGGCAATCATATGAGAGAAAGCCAGGAAGATTCATGGCAATTTGCTGAAAAAAAAATCCTTCTTTGAGTGGCAAAGGTGAGGCATTTAAAGCCAGTAGAGCAAGAGTTCCCAAACTTTTTTCGGCCGCCGACCCCTTTACCAAAAACTTTTAAAACCGTCGACCCCCTAGTCATTTACTTTACTTACTCAAATTAATACATTTGTACAGTACTCAATACTAAATATTTCACTAGATATCAGATTTTAATCACTTGTAATTATGATTTAAAAAGATAAAATGGCTACGGAATATGGCATTACCTTGTGCAACATTTAATATCGAAACCTGCACTAACGAAAATTTAAGCAAAAAAATACGAGCAGAGTTTTTTTTTTTTTTTTACATTTTTGACATTTATGAAATAAATATGTAAGTTCAAAATAAGTACAAATAGTCCAAGCTGTACTGTCTGCATTTCTTTTTTGGTTCAGTCATATTATTATCTGAAGAAATACAAACTTTTATTAACAAACAATTTCGACAGCCCCGTGATTAAAAAAAAAAAAAAAACAATAAAGTATGTACTTACTTGAAACAAAAGATTTTTGTTCTTACTCGAATAAATAAACTGTGTCATGCAAACATGCAACGGTTTTTCATGTCCGCACTTGCTTTGATACGTTCGATAAGACAATGCACAGATACTGTATGTTTGTGTTACATGTATTTTCATGCATTCTTACGTGTGACTCTTTTAATGACACATTTTACCTTTTTGTTCGCAAGTTTGGTATGTAATGTGTTTTTATCAAAATAGTGTTTTTTTGAATTATTTTACTTCTTAATTAGGTACCTATTGGAATCATAGATATTTTGAAGTAACAAACAAATAGCAGTAGTAAGGGGGTCTATTTTTGCTGTCGTTGACCCCCCAATTTTTTTATTGAAACTATCGACCCCTAGAAAGTTCAAATCGACCCCAGGGGGTCCATATTGACCACTTTGGGAACCCTTGCAGTAGAGGATGGTTTGAAAAGTTTCGCAAGAGAAGTGGCATTTAATTTTTATTCCCTGTGCTTAAAACTCATTAAAAAAAATGTTTACAGCGAGTGGTTCGTAAGGGTCTAGCGCTAACTCTTACAATGTTAGTTTTCTCTGTTGTTCAAGGGTTTCTCAGTGTTATGCAATGTTTTTACATTTAGTTTACTATTAAATTGTGCATTCTATGGTATAATTAACTATTTTTGTACTTAAAAAAAATATATATTTACATACAGTTCATATGGTCTGGAACGGATTAATTGTATTTACATACAATCTTATGGGGAAATTACGTTCGGGTATCAACCAGAGTTTTGGAACGAATTACGGTCGTGACCAGGAGGTAACACTGTATATATATATATATATATATATATATATATGCGTGCTCAAGAATTTTTGGGGAAATATACGGACAGCTGTTTGTGGTAATTTACAAAGCTTTAGTATTAGTAGTTATATTAGTAGTATAATAGTGTTATTATACTAGTAGTAGTATGCTGAGTAATACTATTAGTTGGTCTAATTTACATGGCTGTGCTCCAATTAGTTCATACTCATTCTGGAAAAAAAGACAGCAGTATAATAAGCCCTAAGGTAATATGTTTAAATCCCACTTCTGACACCATGTAACTGTGAGCAAGTCACTTCATCTGTCTGTACTACAATTAGGAAAGCAAAAGAAATGTAACCAGTCATATCTCAGATGTTGCAAGGCACCTCGGATAAAGGCATCAGTCCAATGATAAGGAAAAATATGAAGTCTTGAAGGAGATTAAAACAACCCTGTTAAGAGATCTCACAAAATATAACACGATTTTCAAACCAAATTTGAAGTCCTTTTACCTCAGTTGCACCTGATGTCTCCTTTTTGTCTAAAGCTATTTCTTGATTCCTAAATGAAACAGTCTCGCAAGCCATCAGACATCAAACTTTTCTTATGGGCTGTGCCTGAAAGCTGATCTCTGGTCTTACTGGATCTAACAAATGGAGTTTATTTTACTGCCAAACATTTTGTAATTATTGCATCAGTCATAGTTTGAGTAGGTTAATGTTTTTGTCAATTCAATCAAGATGGACGATAGTGTGATATATTACACTTAGCAAATAATTAATATATTGCTGAAATATAAGGGTCTTTAACCTTGATAAAGTTAATCTTAATTTAAACCATAACATGAACTCATTTTTATATCTTTTTAATGAAATCCACGGAACAATTTCACATTCATACCCCAGTCCCTCTGGTTAATAATGAGAAATTCCTACACTGGAAATTAATTGACTTCTAAAAATAAATTAAGTTTAGCTTTTACCATCCATTTAGATTATGTCGGGTTGTAATTGTTCAAACCAAGGATTGCATCTTCGAGAAAGCGGTGGTACAACAAAGTTAGGGAGGGCATGTTTATATATGAAAATGGAAGCATTTCTCTTCGTTCACAGCAGAAGGCCTCTAGCTGTACAAGGCCCTTTGTGGCATTGGTTAATTATGCAATTTTTATAACAAGCTAGGCCCAGATATTTTGCCAAAGGCCGACGAAATAAAAAAAAGAAAACTCTCCCAATTACAAGCAAAATATTGGAATAGTACTTTAGATCTAAAAATCTCTGATCACTGTTCCTGCAAACACAAGTGATGCAGTGGCAGAAGGTCAGAAAGCACCTCTAGGGAATAACGATATAGCAAGCACAAATACTGTAATGAATCATTATGACAGCAATCTAAAACAATAAAACACACACACGCTCAAAGTTTGCGTGACATATTAAAACAATTATTGTAGAATAAAACAGGGACCAGAGCACTGAAGCACCGAGCTCTGCACAATGTCTACAGCGCACGGTTATTTCAGGCTTGTTGACTTCTGACATAAAACATATAATGGGATTATATAAATGCAAAGCATTTTTTTTTGCTTTGACACCAGTATTATATGGATGGACGCTAAGAGCTCCTTAGCCTTTTTAATCAAAATTAAGCATATCACATCAAACCTCATGAGACAAAAGTGCTTAATGCATGCAGAGACCAGGAGAATAAAATATATAGAAAAAAAAAAGATTTATTTCCCTACTTGGTCTGCCTTCTTCTTTTCTGCAAGGTAAGAAATCACTTGTTTCATATGCGGCAAGGTCAAAACACCCAGTTTAAGTGTAATAAATTTGTCTGAACCGAGAATGAAATGGTCAGTCTTGACTTAATTGATCTTTGATTAATTAATATATCACCCTGTTTGTACAATGTGTCCTATGATGCAATACTTCACTTTAACTTTTGAAAAAAGAACCTGCATTTTGGGATTTTAATAGGTAAGGTCATAAAAGACGTATTGTGGCAGTCGTTTAAATACTTTTGTTGGACACAGCTTTACTTAAAACTTTTAGTTTTATGTAATATATATAGATAGATAGATAGGAAATGCACTATATAATAAATAGACAGACAGATAGATATGAAAGGCACTATATGATAGATAGATAGATAGATAGATAGATAGATAGATAGATAGATAGATAGATAGATAGAT
>JANRMT010062824.1:2569902-2587069 GCA_026402145.1 Polypterus bichir lapradei | reverse complement strand
AGCCAATTGATATGGGATTCGTAAAAGCAAAGCTAATGTTTGTGATGCACCATCTGTAAGAATGACAAATACAATATATAGGTCACTGTTATATACCATTTGGCATGGGATTCATAAAAGCAGTGATAATGTTTGTGATGTGCCATCTGTTGGAGTGCCAAATGCAATGCAATTTATTACTACAAATGTTTGTGATGTGCCATCTGTTGGAATGACAAATACAATGCAATTTATTTCTACAAATATTTTGATGTGTCCTATGTTGGAATGACAGATGCAATGCATTTTACTACTACAAATCTTTGTCACTGTCACTGTTATGTACCAATTGGCATGGATTTTGTAAAAGCAGTGCTAATATTTGTGATGTGCCATCTGTTTGAATGACAAATGTAATATTTTTTTTATATTAAATGCTAATTGGTGCATGATTCAAAAAAGTAGTGCTAATGTTTGTGATGTGCCATCTGTGAGAATGATGAATTGTATGCCAATTGGTATGGGATTTGTAAAAGCACAACTAATGTTTGTTTTGTGCCCTCTGTTGGAATGACAAATGCAATGCATTTTGCTACTACAAATCTTTGTGATGCGCCATCTGTAAGAATGAAAAATGCAATACATATGTCACTGTCATATGCCAATTGGCTTGGGATTCATAAAAGCGGTGCTAATGTTTGTGATGTGCCACTTGAATGACAAATGCAATTCATTTTATTACTACAAATTTCAGTGATGTGCCATCTTTTGTAATGACAAATGCAATACATATGGTTATAGTAAATGCCAATTGGTGTGGGATTCATAAAAGCAGATGTGCCATCTGTTGGAATGGCAAATCTAATGCATATCATCAATACATGCATTACAAAATACGTTCCAATAAGTGGTGCACTGCAAACATTAACGTTGAGGTCTACGTTGATTACTTAGGTTTCACCCATCTTTGATTGGTAGCACAGCTCTGAGAATATTGCACTTTCATTTTTTACATAAAGGACCACTTATCCCCTTACATGTCCCCAAAGGCAAAAATTATGCATTGGATAAGAACTGAAATGTTTAAATGTATTATATTATCCTTCAATAAATTAATCCATTCCCTCCCTGGATGCATTAAATCCTCTACCCGAGTCCATTAGCATTCATCAGTCTAACAGATGTCACCAGAGTCAGTAACTGTTTGCCACTTGAGAGCGTAAAGCGTGTTACACTGACAGAGTGTAGAGTGAACCTCCCATTCTTTAATATAATCCATTGATTCAGCATTTTGTTAAACTAGGAGTCCGAGTTGATGACGGAGCGGTGAAACTCTGCCGTTTACTCGTTCTTTAGTGTCTCTCCACTCGTTACCACCTTATCGATGAGTACCTTGAGCCCCTGTCTCCATAAACACTTTCTCTAATCTCAACACAAAGATTAGCTTGATGGGTGCACCGGCAGCTCTCTCTCTCTCGTGCTTCTTTAAGCAGTCAGTATCACAAAGACCTCCACTTTAAATACCAGTCTGTCAAGACAGTCGGCAACCCAACAATCTGCAATCTCTGCCCCCGTTAAACAAGCCGGATCTGCAAAGGGCTAAAACAAGCTGTCTAACAAATTCATGGTAAAGAGCAGACCACTTAGCATGGAAGGATCATTTCCTGTCAAGTTTGACTCTCACTCCCTTTGTGCCCTTGAACAGGAAGATTTGGCTCTAGGTAATAAATAAAGGCTTGTCTTTAGTCTCCGTAGCGTTACGGTAACCCCCCAAGAAAAACGAGTGAAAAAACCTGTTACTGAGGTAGGATAATAAAATATTACAAATGTCATTAAATGTTAATTGAATAAGTATCACAATCTTTTGTAAACAGTATATGTAAAAGTATTAAAACAAACATATGAACATTCAAGTAAAAAAAAAAAAACATTAATGTGATCATTCTGTTCAGAATCGCAACACACAAACGGACCACTAGAGGCTGTAAATACATGCATTTCTGTGTAAATAAACCTCAATGTCAAGAACGAACAGCATGCTTGCCTTTGTTGGGCTGCAAATGAGTACTGGCCTACAAAAAGCGATGGACCCCCATAATCTAAATATATAAAATTCATTTCGCGTTTGAAAAGGAAATTACGTATGACCACAGAACATATTATAATACACTACATGCGTATTGGCAGGAGGAGGAGTATAGGAAGCTAATGAAGGACTTTATTAAATGGTGCGACTCAAACCACTTACACCTGAACACCAGCAAGACCAAGGAGATGGTGGTGGATTTTAGGAGGACCAGACCCCTCATGGACCCCGTGATCATCAGAGGTGACTGTGCAGAGGGTGCAGACCTATAAATACCTGGGAGTGCAGCTGGATGATAAACTGGACTGGACTGCCAATACTGATGCTCTGTGCAAGAGAGGACAGAGCCGACTATACATCCTTAGAAGACTGGCGTCCTTCAACATCTGCAATAAGATGCTGCAGATGTTCTACCAGACGGTTGTGGCGAGCGCCCTCTTCTACGCGGTGGTTTGCTGGGGAGGCAGCATGAAGAAGAGGGACGCCTCACGCCTGGACAAACTGGTGAGGAAGGCAGGCTCTATTGTAGGCACGGAGCTGGACAGTTTGACATCCGTGGCAGAGCGACGGGCACTGAGCAGGCTCCTGTCAATCATGGAGAATCTGCTGCATCCACTGAACAGGATCATCTCCAGACAGAGGAGCAGCTTCAGCGACAGACTGCTGTCACCGTCCTGCTCCACTGACAGACTGAGGAGACCCCACACTATGCGACTCTTCAATTCCACCCGTGGGGGTAAACGTTAACATTATACAAAGTTATTGTCTGTTACACCTGCATTGTTATCACTCTTTAATTTAATATTGTTTTTTATCAGTATGCTGCTGCTGGAGTATGTGAATTTCCCCTTGGGATTAATAACGTATCTATCTATCTATGACCGGAAACAGCATAACTAGCGCTTATATTTTATGCCAAATGTCATTGAGGCGGCAATCTTGACAAATGCCGGGAGAGGGAATATTGTCTTCATACCACGTATCCCACTCATCTCTGTGGACATGCCATTTGACTTCAGAGGGCTACAGTTTCCAGTCCGCCTTGCATTTGCAATTACAATTACATATGACCCGGTTGAAATGGAAATTATGTATGACCACAGAACATATTATAATACACTACGTGTGTATGACCAGAAACAGCGTAACTAGTGCTTACATTTTATGCCAAATGTCATTGAGGCGACAATCTTGACAAATGCCGGGAGAGGGAATATTGTCTTCATACCACGTATCCCACTCATCCCTGTGGACATGTCATTTGACTTCAAAAGGCTACAATTTCCGGTCCGTCTCCCATGCTTCTTCCCCAGGTCAGTTATATGTAGCGTGTTCTCGAACACCGTAACTAACGCTTACATTTTATGCAAAATAGCATTGAGGCGACAATCTTGACAAATGCCGGTAGAGGGATTCGTGTTTGAAACGGAAATTACATATGACCACAGAACATATTATAATGGGCAAACAAAAAATGTAGTTTACCTGAAAGCACTGCAGTAGTACTCAATGTATCTTTACTTCTTAAATGTTAATGTTTTACTATTTAATAATTTATACGATTCTTATATGTTGTTCAAATTCTTTTATGAAAACGTTTTACTGTTTAATAATTTATATTTATATGCAATGTGCTTCTTATATATTACTTCATATTCTCATATGATAAAGATGTTAATAATGTTGTTTATATTGATTTCTACGTTATTGTAAATGCTCTTTATTTGTTGACAAATAAAAATGGTAATTAACAAACTTATTTTGTAAATACTGCATTTTATTTTTTTTCCCTTGCACTCAGTGAACTAGTGCCATCCATTTTCTAACCCGCTGAATCCGAACACAGGGTCACGGGGGTCTGCTGGAGCCAATCCCAGCCAACACAGGGCACTAGCCCGGGCAGGGTGCCAACCCACCGCAGGACACACACAAACACACCCACACACCAAGCACACACTAGGGCCAATTTAGAATCGCCAATCCACCTAACCTGCATGTCTTTGGACTGTGGGAGGAAACCCACGCAGACACGGGGAGAACATGCAAACTCCATGAAGGGAGGACCCGGGAAGCGAACCCAGGTCTCCTAACTGCGAGGCAGCAGCGCTACCACTGCGCCACCATGCCGCCCACTCCATGAGCAACACAAATTCAAACCAGCGGTACCCAAGGATTCTCTGTAGAGACACAGTACTGAAGGAGTCCAGTCTTCCTCTCAGGTCACTGGATAGCATCCACGTCTCGCAACCATATAGCAAGACAGGAAGCAGCAGGACGCTAAAGAGTTGGACCTTTGCCCTTTTGCAAAGATATCAGGAGCGCCACACACCCCTTTCCAGTGACTTCCATCCCCAATGTTCTCCCAATCCATCTAATGACTTCATAGGAAGAGTCATCATTGAAATGAATGTTGCTGCCAAGGTAAGTTGACTCTCTCTACCACAAATCCAAGTCCAACTGTGATGATTCAATGGATTCCAGATTATCTGCCAATCCACCAATCTTGGTATCACTTGCAAACTTAACCAACTTATTTCTTATATTCGTATCCAATCATTTCTATATATTAAAAATAGCAGTGGCCACAGTATTGACCCCTGCTGGACCCCACTCTTAACATCAGCCAATTCTGATGAGGGTCATCACACCATCACCCTGTGCTTCCTGTGTTTGAGCCAATTCTGCACCTACCAAGACCCTGAACACCCACCCCTCTTAGTTTGATGCCCAACCTCTCATGTGGCACCTTATCAAATGCTTTCTGAAAGTTGGGTGTTACGTGGGCATCCCCTTGGCCAGGTCCAGCCAGTCGGGTCCTCAACAATGAGGGTCCTATGAGCTGGATCACCCTCGGAGTAACCGTGCCACATGGCGGTAGTGTTGTAACTGACACTCCCTCACAATGCAGGTCATGTGCCTCATTCAGGACTCCATGAGCAAAACAAAGTCAAACCCCCAAGGATTCTCTGAAGAGACTCCAAAGGAGTCCAGTCTTCATCTTAGGTCACTGGCTAGCGTCCATGTCTCACAAACAGGAAACACCAGGACTCTAAAGACTTGGACTTTTGTCCTTTTGCAGAGATATCAGGAGTGCCACACACCCCTTTCCAGCGACCTCATGACCCCCCCATGCTCTCCCAATCTGTCTACTGACTTCACAGGAAGAGTCACCAGAGACATGAATGTCACTGCCAAGGTAAGTAAACCTCTCGAAGAGGTCGACACTCTCTCCATAGTCAGACACACTGCTAATGGCCGTGCCGAAGAAGTCATTAAAGGCCTGGCTCTTTGGTTTTTATCAGGACCCTCACAAGCCCAGACACTCAGACTCCTCACTCAGTCTCTCAAGCGCCCCCATCAGAGCCTCCATTGACTCCGCGAAGATCACAGCATTGTCAGGAAAGTCAAGATCAGTGAATGTTTCTTCACCAACCGATGCCCCACAGCCGCTGGACCCCATGACCTTGCCCAATTCCCAGTCCATTCAAGGATTGAGCAGAGTAGAAGCAGAACACACCATTGACACACCCCAGAATCAACTGGGAAAAACACAGAGGTTCTGCCTCCACTGTGCACAGCACTCACAGTACCAGTGTACAGGCCAGCCATGATATCCAGCAACCTCGTGGGGATCCCACGGACCCTCAGGATGTCCCACAGGGCAGCTCGATAAACTGAGTTGAATGCTTTGCAAAAATTGACAAAGGCTGCAAAGAAACTCTGCTGATATTCATGCATGCACTTCATGAGACCCCTCAGTGCCAGGATGTGGTCAGTGGTAGACTTCTTAGGGGTAAAACCAGACTGTTCTGTTCACTGGTAGGTGACCAAGTGATCACGGATCCTATTGAGAAAGACCCTAGCAAGGACCTTACCCGGCACCGAGAGCAGTGTTATCCCCCTCTAGTTGCCACAATCCAGGCGATCACCCTTCCCATTCCAGACTGGGATGACAAGTTCCATTTTCCAGTCAGTTGGGATGACGCCAGTCTCCCAAATTGAAGCAAAAATTGTTTACAATGCCAGGAGGTCAGCCTTACCACCAGCCTGGAGAAGTTCACCCCTGAATACCACAGATCTCTGCAGACTTTCCTACCCTCAGCTGGTTCACCACCTGTGCAATCTCAGTGAGACTGGGGGGGTTCCCAGCTAATTGGAGGTCTGAAGAACTCTCTTGATACGTTACATGTTTAATTGGCTGCAAAAAAAAAGTTTTAACTTGAAGAAAAAAACATCACATGTCTATTTCAAATACAGCAGTTTATAGCAGGGGTCTCCAAGTCTGGTCCTGAGGTCTTATTTATAAAACTTTGGGTGATTTTAAGTGTGAGAATACATCTATGCCAAAAAACAGGAAAAATTGTATTCCAACGAAGAATCTTTCTTCATAACACATCCCCTGTAGCCCTGGACTCAGCCTAGTTGCTCTTCTCTGGACTTTTTTCTAGTGCTGTTATGTTCTCTTTGTAGCCTGGAGACCTGCACTCGGTACTCCAGATGAGTCCTCACCAGTGTGTTATAAAGCTTCAGCAGAACCTCCTTGGACTTGTACTCCACACATCAAGGCGCTATATAACCTGACATCCTGTTAGCCTTCTGTTTGGCTTCTTAACACTGTCTGGAAGTTGACAGTGTCGAGTCCACTACAACTCCCTAATCCTTCTCATAAGGTGGACTCTCAATTTTCAAACATCCCATTGTGTATTCAAACCTTCCTACATGTAATACTTTACATTTGCTGACATTAAATTTCATCTTCCACAAATCCAAGTCCGTCTGTGATGATTTAACAGATTCTCGATTATCTGCTAGTCCACTAATCTTGGTATCATCTGCAAACTTGACCATCTTATTACTTATATTCTTATCCAAATCATTTCTATATATAAAAAATAGCAGTGGCCACATATACCTGACATTCTGTTAGCCTTTTTAATGGCTTCTAAACACTGTCTGGAAGTTGACAGTGTCGAGTCCACTACAACTCCCTAATCCTTCTCATAAGGTGGACTCCTGATTTTCAGACCCCCTATTGTGTATTCAGATCTCACATTTTTACTTCCTATGTGTAATACGTTACATTTCATGACATTAAATTTCATCTGCCACAAATCTGCCCAAGCCTGTCTGCTGTCCCAGTGTTATTTTATTAATTCTTGGAATCATTAGCAGACCGGCATCTTGAGATCTTAATGTACATTCTGGTTTGTAAGTCATAATAAGTTCAGACAAGTAAGCTGGACCTCAGCCATTTAAGGATTTATATGTTAAAAGGAGGATTTTGAAATCTGCCCTAAACTTAACTGGGAGCCAGTGTAAGGATTTAAGAACTGGAGTTATGTGTTCATACCTTCTTGTTCTTGTAATAATTCTTGCAGCAGCATTTTGGATTAACTGGAGGCTGAATAAAGAACAGTTTGAACATCCGGTGAACACCGCATTGCAGTAGTCAATCCTACTAGAAATAAATGCATAAATTAATTTCTCAGAATCCTGTTTATTTAGAAGGCGCCTTAATTTCCCAACTTTTTTAAGATGGAAGAAACATGATTTGGACAACTTTGTAATATAATATGCACTTTAAATGACATGCTAGAGTCAAAGATCACTCCTAGATTGCGGGCTGATTCAGTAAAATTAATGGGGATTCCAACTGAGTTAAATGATGACAGAATATTCTTGTGATCAGCGTCATTCCCTCCAATAATTAACATCTCTGTTTTATCGATGTTTAAAGACAAGTAGTTCTCATCCATCCACTCCTTTAATTGACTAACACAACTAATTAAAGACAACATTGGAGAAACTTTATTTGATATAAAAGAAAGGTATAACTAGGTGTCATCTGCATACGAGTGAAAATTAACATGATGTTTCCTAATGAGAGATCAGAGTGGAAGCATGTAAATTGAAAACAGCAAAGGTCCGAGTACTGAGCCCTGCGGGACACCATATCTCACTTCTGTGTGTAATGATGGAGTCCTGTCAGCACATTTCTGTACATATTTGAATCGATTTGATAAATAAGAACTAAACCAATTGAGCACAGTGCCTGTAAGCCCAACATCATTTTCTAGCCTGTGCAGTAAAATAGAATGGTCAATGGTGTCAAATGCTGTACTTAAGTCTAACAACATAATTACAGTGGAGTTTCCTTCATCAGAGGATATCAGAATGTACTGAATAAAGGATTTGAATATTTGCATTAATGTGATGTTTCAGTGATTTTTTTTCTAATACATTTGCAAAAATTCCTAAAACTCTGTGTCAGTTTGTCATTCTGGGGTATTGAGTGTTGCTTGATGAGGGGGAAAAAATGAATTTAAATGATTTTAGCAGAAGGCTGCAACCTACCAAAATGTTAAACAAAAGTGAAGCGGCCTGAGGACTTTCTATATCAGATTTAGAAAAGGTAAAAATAAAATCCCCATTATGCATCTCTTTTTGAAAGTACACATGCTTCTTTGCAATATGAATAATGAAACATCAAGATATGCTGGAGTTTAAAAAAATAAAGCAAAAAAACACGGACATTCACCCTGAAAAAGCAATCTGGTGTGCCCGGCTTTATTCCTTTTTCGCTAACAAGAAGGACAACAGGTGTCCCGGGAGGTTTTTATTCTGCTGAGACATTCATCAAGCGTATGACCAAGAAAGAAGAGCCATTGTCCAAAGGTACTGGAAAAGTAGCTGAAACAAATGAGCACACAAAATAATAATAAAATAAAAGTCTCTGAGGATATATGGGTGTGTTTTATTTCTGAAGCTGCAACAGCAAAGATGCATGAAGCTCTGGAAAAGAAAAAAAAAAAACTTCAGAAGAAAGCGCCCGGAATAAAAAGAAGATCTGGTACACTGTGTGTACGCTTGTCTGTGCGTGTATAATTTATAATCATCAGAAAAACTTTCTGCTGCTTCTGAACAAAAAATAAATAAAAAAGTTTGGGCCATCAGTAAGTCTTCTCATACTTGTTTAATGTGTTATTTCCTTGTATGCAGTTTGTTTGGGAGATCGGAAGGAAGAAAAGGGAATTGTTAACAAAGACGATGAAGAAAAGAAAAACAGAAACAAAAACAAATGTCAGGAAAGTTATCTCTCTATTATAATAAAAAAAATCCTGCGACGAGACCTGTGAGACACAAAAGTTTACCATGAGATTCTTTCAAGTCACGCCCTACTTACAACTATTTTCAAACAAGACCACAGTCATCAGGTGCATTCCGGCACTTAACCTGGTCAGACAGCAATCCATTAAAGGGCTTACTTATGAACACACACACACATTTATAAAGAGCCAGTTTAGAATCATCCATGCATCTAAATATGTCAATGAGAAATG
Source organism: Polypterus bichir lapradei (assembly GCA_026402145.1). NCBI lineage: Eukaryota > Metazoa > Chordata > Cladistia > Polypteriformes > Polypteridae > Polypterus > Polypterus bichir. The sequence goes on along the minus strand of JANRMT010062824.1, from coordinate 2,577,664 downwards.
ATGAAGTCAAACGAATTAACGTGAAAATTTTCGATCGGTTACACGGCAAATTGGTTAAATACGTATCAATAGACTATTCTGAAGCAGTTGGTGGTGATGGTGCGGAAGATGAAAATATCAATTTACAATATCACGTAGAATATCTACAAGCATTAACACCGTCTGGCCGAATTACTGTTGAAAGAAGAATGTATCATAATGTTATTGCATAATTTATGCAATGGAACAAGATTAGTTGTATTCAAAATTGGTCGAACAGTTCTAACATGTAAAATTTTAACAGGCGACAAGAAAGATAATGTAGTACATCTTCCGCGAATAACATTAGACACCAAAGGAGATCTTGATATGCCATTCGTATTAAAACGTTTACAGTTTCCCGCTAGAATAGCTTTTGCTATGACAAATAACAAATCACAGGGACAAACATTCAAAAAAGTCGGTTTATTTATTAGAGAGAAAGAAGCGAGATTCACTCACGGGCAGTTATGTTATCACGATGTACGTCCAAAAAAGAAATCAAAATTCAATGCAAATTTAATTCCAAATGTTGTTTTAAGTGATGGTTTACAGTAAAAGTGAAAATAATGCATACAGTATTTAACAGTTCCCATGAAAATAACAATCTTTTTAAATTGTATATCCAGTTAACCAAACCTGGGGGTGGGCGAGCGAAGTGAGCACGGGACAGAGCCCCCTAGTATAGTAATAAATAAATAATACTTGTTAGTTAAATCTGTATTAATTTAGTATTGAGTGAGGTAATCCGTCTCACTTTCCTTTTCAAATCCCGCTGAATCCAAAGCTAGAGTAACGGCTTGCTGGAGCTTATCATGGCTGCAAAGAGTGGGGCCTATAAATTGTTATTTTTGCTTCAGCCTTATTGTCTCGGTTGACATCTACTGCACGCAGAGCTTTTTTTGTGACAGTACTTGCCAGTACACCAGCCTCGGCAACTGGTCTATGGTTATCCAAAAGAGACGCAATTCACAAATTCTGTCAGCATCTCATCGAAAAACAGTCTGAAAAACTTCAGCCTTTACGCCGTTATTGTAAGAGCCAGTTTTAGAAATCCACTATGACTCCCTAATCCTTCTCATAAGGTGTGCTCTCGATTTTCAGACCCCCCATTTTGACTTCCTACGTGTAATTCTTTACATTTACTGACATAAAACTTCATCTACCATAAATCTGCCCAAGAATGTCTGCCATCCAAGTCTCTCTGTGAAAATTTAACGGATTCCAAATTATCTGTTAATCCACCAATCTTGGTATCATTTGCACCAGCTTGTTACTTATATTGCTATCTAAATCATTTCTATTTATTAAAAATAGTAGCAGCCCCAGCACTGAACCCTGCTGGTCACCACTCTTAACATCACCTAATTCTGATGAGGTTCCTCACACCATCACCCTCTGTTTCCTGTGTCTGAGCCAGTTCTGCATCCATCTAAAGATATCACCCTGAAGTGCCACTTCTTTTAGGTTGATTAGTTTAATTAAAAGAAGATGAAGAGGAGACCTAACTGAAGTGTGTCCAGTGGATCGAGACGGTGACTTTAAAATGGGTTGAACAAGAACACGGGGACGCAGTTGGAAACTGTAAATTTCGCACAAACATTAGGAAGTTTTTCTTCACACAGAGAACAATAGAAACCTGGAATAAGAGACCAAGTAGTGTGGTGGACAGTAAGACTTCAGCGACTTTTAGAACTTGACTTTTTTTTTTTTTAGAAAAATAAAGTGGACAGGACTGGAGAGCTTTGTTGGGCTGAATGGCCTGTTCTCATCTAGATTCTTCTAATGTTTTAATTGTAACAGTGAAGTATGGTGGTTACAGCATCGCACCACAGGGTTGTTTTACAGCAGCAGGGACTTAGAGACTGGTCAGGATTGAAGGAAAGCTGAAAAGAGCAAATCACAGAGATAACCTTAATGGGAACCTGCTTAGAGTGCTTTAGACCTCAAACTGGGCTGAAGATCCCCATTTTGATAGAAATTCATAAATTCTGTCAGCATTTCATTGCAAAGCAGTCCGAAAAACTGTAGCCTTTAGTTGTTGTAAGAGCCAATCTTAGAAAGGTAATGCTAATATTGAATTCACTTAAGTGTTTACCTAATTATCTGTCCACTGTGTCTGTGCCACAGAGGGGTGGACTGTGCTGTGAAATGGGGAGCAACAGAAAAACGCTTCCCCACTTAAATAAAGGTGTGTTGTTTAGCAAAACTTGTGTCTCAGCCTGTCTGCGTCGAGGTTGGAGAGCCATACATCCCCAGGTGGTCCACAAGTGGCATCCCAGATAGGTCTACCAGGCTGTCAGCAGGAATGGGGGCCCCACTTGTTGTCAACCTGACACAGCAGCACATTTGTTAACCTTTGCTATTTAACAGTTTTCCACCGTGAAATTAACAGGCAATTTTTCAGTGTAACTACAACATACCGTATATAGTTGAGTATAAGCCGACGCAAATATAAGCCGAGGTACCTAATTTTACCTACAAAAACTGGAAAAACTTATTGACTCGAGTATAAGCCTAGGGTGGGAAATGCAGCAGCTACTGGTAAGTTTCAATAATCAAAATAAATACCAATAAAATTACCGCACATTAATTGAGGCATCAGCTCATTAATTGAGCACACAGCCCGGAATGAGTCTCACAGAGGCTGCACAGCACCACACAGAGCCCACAGCAGTTCTTCTACCGCTCGCAGACCAAACCAGGTACAGTGACTGTAATTCATTCCATGACTGTAATTCATTCCAAAACTCTGGTCGTAACTCGATTTGGTCGTGACCCGAAGTAATTTCCCCCATAGGATTGTAAGTAACTGCAATTAATCCGTTCCAGACCATACAAACTGTATGTAAATATATTTTTTTAAAAGATTTTTAAGCACAAAAATAGTTAACTATACCATAGAATGCACAGTGTAATAGTAAACTAAATGTAAAAACATTGAATAACACTGAGAAAACCTTGAACAGAGAAAAGTAACATTGCAAGAGTTCACGCTATAGCCTTACAAATCGCTCGCTGTAAACACTTTTTTTAATGAATTTTAAGCACAGGGAAAAAAATGATTATTTGAAAAATCCGTACTTTATACAAAAACTAACCATAAACAACCAAGAAAACTTACCTTGCATGAGTCGAGTTCTGGCATGAAGAAAGTGAGGAGGAACTGGGTGGAGAGGAGATTACAGTTTTGAGGTAAAGTCTGTCAAGATGCAAGAGTCCTTCCACGGCCCAGCAGCAGCGAGCACATCTTGCTCTGCGTTCATTGGCTCCCCATGTCTTACAGAATCGAATATAAAATTCTACTAATAACCTACAAAGCCTTGCGCCAAACTACATCAGTGACCTTCTCCATCATTCTGCTCCTATCCACCCACTAAGGTCCTCTGATCCTGGTAAACTTGTTGTGCCCCACACTAACCTGCACTCTAGGGGTGACAGCAGAGCCTTCAGCTCCATAGCACCCAGACTTTGGAATGACATCCCGAAATTAATTAGATCAGCTGACTCCATCCATTCTTTTAAAAAACAATGAAAAACTCATCTACATAGGAAGGCTTTTAACTTAACTTAACATTCTGCCCTTTCTTTCATTTTACCTCTCTGTCCAGGTGCTCAGGATAATTTGTGTGTCTGTTATATCACAAATTAGGTTATTTGTTAGGTTTTTGTTTTAGTATTGAATTTAGTAATTTACTCTGGTTTATTGTCCTTTGTTCTATTTAATGCTTTGTTATCTGTTTCATTGTTCTATTCAGGAAAACATTTGTATCCAATGTTATATATACCCTGCTGTTTTTTTTCTAAGACTCTGTGAAGCACCTTGAGCATGGGAAAGGCGCTATATAAATAAAATGTATTATTATTATTATTATTATTACAACTCCCATCATGCCCTGCAGATAATCCACACAGTTACCAAGGTCCTGGGATTGCTGCCATCTAGTGGATAGTGGGGGTAAACATATTTGAAACAGGACCCTTCCTCTACTGCTCTGTCCTGGTAAGCGTCCCATACACATCACGGAGGGGATGCCAGTCCATCACTGCCCTTCCAGTAAAGCTTCCTATTCTCCTGATGCCAGATAATCTTGCCTGGCACTTACACCTCATATATATTTGTATAATGTAACCAGGATCCCGTAGTCAGTGACTGGGATTCATTTTTGCTGCCTAGTCACTGAGCCATACTATATTGTTTTTTTTGCAGTGAGAATAGAGTAATACAGAGGAAACATCACGAGCCAAAAAAAAAATATATATATATAAGCTAAAAATAAAACTAACTCTTGTCAGATTCGTTAAAGGTGAAACAGAGCTGAGGAACCTGAAAACAAAATGACTGATTGTGCCTTGCCACAAACAATAGGGATAACAAACCACAACCCTTGAAAAACCAGTGGTAGACAAATTAATAGATACTGACATGCCTCTAAGAGAAGTCCAACAAATACCTGCAGGTGGAAAGTTTCAATTCAATAATGATTACCCTGTGCTGTCAGAAGAAGAAGAAGAAGAAGAAGGAGGGAAAAAATAAATAAAAAAATAAAAAGGAAAACTCCACAAACTCTGCGTTCACTCACTAACAAATATTGCTTTCCTGGAGCAATGGCAGCAAACTCCAATCCTGCAGTGTCAAGTAAACAAGAGACTGAATCAGCACTCGTGAAAGGAGAAAACGCAGGTGTTATAATTCATCTTTTGTAGGCAATGTAAAAATAATACTCCCGATCCAATTAAAAAGATATATATTTTATTTCATGTCAGCCTAGATTTGTTCTGAAAAAAAGAAAGAAAACTAAAAAAGATGTTCAGTATTTAAACATCCTGTGATGAACACATTCAAGATATCACTTTAATTGGGATCTCCTTCACATAACATGCTTTTTCATCTATCACGGAGTACAGAAGGTGGTGAAACGTGAAATTGGGCAATCAAAGCTGAAGTGTAAGGACAGAATTGAGAATGAACTGTGGACTGATTACCTGGGCTCATTGTGGGATGGCATGAAGATGATGGCTGGCATTCACACCAGGGTGCCAGGCACGGGCGCCTGTGGGTCACCTTCATGGCTCGCCTAAGGTATGCAATATGTCACGTTGATGCACATGGCAGGCAGCTAAATGGCTCCAAAGAAGGTAATTCCATGCCAGGCCAGGAGGTGGCAGAGTACATTAAACCTCTCTCTGTTATCTCTGCAGTTATCTCCCAACACAGGAAATTCCCGCCTAGGTCCGACGATGTCACTTCCGGTTCCTGTTCAGATGATGTCACATCTGGTCCCCACCCAGATGACGCCACTTCCGGTTCCTACCCAGATGACGGCACTGCCGGTTCCTGCCCAGATAATGTCACTTCCGGTTCCTGTTCAGATGATATCACTTCCAGTCCCTACCCAGGTGATGTCACGTCCGTTTTTCTGTCCAGATGATGTCACTTCCGGCTCCTACCTAAATGATGTCACTTCTGGTACCTGTCCAGATGATGTCACTTCTGATTCCTGCCCAGATGACATAATTTCTGGTTCCTGCCCAGGTTAACGTCACTTCCGGTCCCTGCCTCGAGGACGTCACTTCCCCTGAGCGACCTTAAAACCCTGCCAACTACCTTCAGTTAATCAGTCCTGTTTTGGACTCAATCTGTACGCAACTGTGCATCTTATTTTGCTCTTCTGCAGCCAAAGCTCAAGTATGTGGGTGGCTGCCCCCAAACCTTATTTATTTATTTCACAAATACTACTTCAGGACGACAGGGTGTTGCTGTCACTAACTGTTTCCTCTGTGTCCTCCCCAGCTCTGACAAGACGCCCAATGAGGGCACATGATGCGCCTATGGTGCCCAAAGAATGTCCCGCCCCTTCTGGTTTGAGCCTTATAAGAACAGACATTCCTGGAAGGAGGTGTCACACCTGGACTTGAGTCTTCTACAGGATGGAAGCCACAACATGACAACACTCTGAAAGAGCAATCCTAATATTGCGATGGGTGTTCTTTATTATTTACTCCGCCTGCGTCGTAGTGAAACAAGACGGTGAGGAGGGCCCTGCCTGGCTCCTCACTCGTGACGTCACGCTTCCCCAAACCCCTCGGCCCACAACATGTCTCTTAGATTTGAATGAATAAATTGGTGCCACCACCGAATTATGATACTTAGCACAATGAGAGAAGTCGCAAAATCAACCGGAATGTTCACGCAAATTCTAGAATAAACCCCAATCTGAATCCGCTAAGTAGTTCTCTCGTTCGCTAGCTAAGTGGAGGTAAGGAATACTTCCCGAGGCTGACGTGTGTATGAGTGAGTGAGAAGGGCCCCGCCACCCTCCCCTCAGCCCACTGCGTGTCTCTCGGATTTGTGCAAATAAATCAGTGCCGCAACCGAATTATGATACTTAGCACAATGAGAGAAGTCGCAAAATAAACCGGAATGTTCAAGCAAATTATAGAAAAAAACCTGATCTAAATCTGTTAAGTAGTTCTCTCGTGAAAAGCGGACAGACATACAGACAGAGAGAGAGACGTTGGATTTTATATATATATGTAGAGAGATTTAACATTTTTTCTTTACACTATACTAAGGGCTTTTTGAGACTTTTTGGTGGCTCTTCTGGGGGTTTGGGAGGTCAAGGAATTTGATTAAGGCATTTATCTTAGTGGGGCTGCCTGGTGGCGCAGTGGTAGCGCTGTTGCCTCACAGTACGGCTTCCCGGGTCCTCCCTGTGTGGAGTTTGCATGTTCTCCCCGTGTCTGTGTGGGTTTCCTCCCACAGTCCAAAGACATGCAGGTTAGGTGCATTGGTGATTCTTAATTGTCCTTAATGTGTGTGTATGTGCCCTGTGGTGGTGGTGGTGCCCTGCCTGGGGTTTGTTCCTGCCTTATGCCCTGTGCTGGCTGAGATTGGCTCCAGAAGACCCCCGTGACCCTGTGTTAGGATATAGCGGGTTGGATAATGACTGATTGACTGACATTAATCTTAGTTCCTGACTGCGTTATCATTTTTTAGCATCTTATCACAGCAGCGTTTTGAATCTTGATTGATGACACAGTTTTGTGACTTTTGTGTCAGCTGTTGCCAAGGCAACCTCCAAAAAAGTCCCCGCCCATGCGAATAGGGATATCCTTAAAATTCTTTTTGGTTCCTCCTGGACAACAATGAGATCAGAAACACATAAAATGTAGACCATATCAGCCTGGTGAATTCCTATTACCCTGGCTGGTAGGCCATAATGGATGGACAGTGTTATTCCCTGGTCGGGGATGCTAATGATTCCTATCCCAGTCAGGATAGCTGAGATGTAACGGATGCACTAGGACAGTTTATGACCCAACATAGAAGGTGGCGGTGCTTCTCCGTGTTGGCACCTAGTCTATCTATCTATGATATAGTGCCTTTCACACCTATCTATATATTTAATAATAATAATTAATTTTATTTATATAGCACCTTTCCCATGCTCAATAGTGCCTTTCCTATCTATCTATCTATCTATCTATCTATCTATCTATCTATCTATTTTATAGTGCCTTTCACATCTATCTATCTATCTATCTATCTATTTTATAGTGCCTTTCACATCTATCTATCTATCTATCTATCTATCTATCTATCTATCTATCTATCTATCTATCTATCTATCTATCTATCTATCTATCTATCTATTTTATAGTGCCTTTCACATCTATCTATCTATCTATCTATCTATCTATCTATCTATCTATCTGTCTATCTATCTATCTATCTATCTAT
>JANRMT010062824.1:2545127-2569502 GCA_026402145.1 Polypterus bichir lapradei | reverse complement strand
TATAGCCCTTCAAACGAAGGCCGACTCGATTCTGTCAAACAGACGCCATCTTCTTTTTTCTAAATGTCACCTGGTGCCATCAGGGTGCTGATGAAGGTCCTCAAAGGTAAAGAGCCACTGGTTTAAGAGCCCTTTCATTCCTAAAGCTATAAGCACTTTGAATTCTATTGCCTGTAGTGATGTTGTTGAATTCAGATTTTTTTATTTTGTGTTTTGTTAAAGGTAATTGTTCTTGGTTGTGTTGAGTGTGTGTACTTCTGGTAACCCCGGTGTTCAGTTGTCATTTTTTGGCTTATTTTCTTGTTTAATGGTGCCTTATGTTTCATACCTTTCTGCTGCAAAGAAATTTCCCTCTGGGATAATAAAGTCTACCGACCTATAAAGTTGACTCGCTCTGTTACAGTCTCTTGATTAGAACACTAGCGTCCTACTGCATTTAGCACCTTACAGTAGAACTTTAAATCAGGAATACTGGACTCCATCATCAGCTTTGAAATTTTCATGCTGATAAATTTAATAGCAGCCTTTTTAAGTGCTGTGAGTGCTCAGAGTGTAACTGACAAAATAAAAGAAATACTGAGGGCTGCTAGTTATACCTTAAGCAGGGGCTTCTGGGTGTGCCCATTGCAGCCAATCATATATGATATTAGATATGATAAACTTTATTAATTCCCAATGGGAAACATAAACAACAAGGATACCGACTAACAGGACAAATAATAGAGCCAATCAATTAATCAACCCATAAAGTATATTGTGCAGAAATTGTAAAATGAACTTATAGAGGATCAACATTTAGTTTGGGGTGTTGGGAGGAAGCATTGAACTGCCTGATAGCAGCCGGCAGAAAAGACCCCCAGAGGCGCTTTAAGCAATGAGTCTGTGGCTAAATGTGCTCCAAGACAGCGCCACCTGGAGGGGATGGAGGGGATTTGTCATCCTACCTTTCCAGATTCCTGCAGATGCTGCCCATGCATGTGCATGCAACAATTTTAAATTAGATTAGGTGAACGATATTAATCCCGTGGGGAAATTCAGTTGATTACAGCAGCAGAAACATAAAAAAAACAAGGATACAGACTCACAGGGCAAATAATACAGCAAATCAATCAATCGATAAGTAAATAAATAAATAAAAATAAACATCAGGTGGAAACACTGAATAGCCTAATAGTAGTGTAGTGGGCAGGGAAGACCCCCAGAGGTGCTTCTTAGCATACCATGTCAGAATGAGCCTGTGGCTAAAAGTACTCGAAGACAGCGCCACCTGGAGGGGATGGAGGGGGATTTTTCATGATGCCATCCAGTTTTGCCCCCATCTTCTTTCCACACCAGCTCCAGTGTTTTCCAGAGTTCACCTTGTGATGGTGCAGGCTTTCCTGATACGTTTGTTCAGGTGTTGTACATCGTTTGAGTTCAAGTCACCACGATGGCTACTATGGACTGGTAGAACCTTTCCAGCAACTTGCTGCACACATCCTAACACCCGAGTCTCCTTAGGAAGTCCAGTCAGCTCTGGCTCTTCTTGTGTTCTCAGACCAGTCCAGTTTGTCGTCTATGTGGACCTCTAGGTACTTGTAGCTCTGCACCACTTTTCACCTTGAATGGTGACTGGTCTCAGTGGCTTGTTGGCATGTCAGAAGTCCACCACCAGCTCTTTTGTCTTGGTGATGTTGAGTTGAAGGTGTTTTTTTTCTGCACTATGAGACAAAGTCCTCCACAGCCTTCCTGTAATCCTATTTGTCCCCATTATTAATACAGACTGATGGAGCAGTCATTTGAAAATTTCTGTAGGTGGCATACACTGGGTCGTGTATTAAAACTTATGGACACAGACAGCCCTTTGTGACCACCCAATATATGTTGTCATGCATGCAAGTCCCTCCTAGGTATGTAGTTCCACCCCAGATTAAGAGGGGGCACTGCAGCTCACTGGGTTGTCTTCCTTTTTCTTCATAGTACTGAGAAACCACCCAATGAGCGCAACTGACTCCGCCCCTTTCAGCCCCTAGGCCATAAAAGCACAACTGTCCAGTAAGAGGCGTCACTTCATGATCCGAATGACCAGAGAGATGGAGCTCCTCTATAGCCTGAGAAGAACCTTGAAATTATTTGGCTCTGAGTTAAGTGGATGCCGTTGCTTTGTTCTGTTGCTTTGTTCTGTTCTGACACCATCAAGCGTTTCTTTTTTCTTTTCCCATTTGAATTAAATGGGGATGGCAGGGTTGGGGCCACACTATTTTATATTGTTGAGACTGTCATACCCTTGGATAACCACAATGAGTTATTAAAACAGCATAATGTGACCAGCAAGAGCCAGTAAGAATAGTTGGGTTTCCCCATTTAATCGTAATATGCCATTTAAAATTTGCGTAGTCCAGTTCAAGCGGGCATGGCGCCAGAGCTTATTCTGGAAGAAGTGGGTTAGAGTGGGATAGAGTGTGGAATAGTCTGTTTCAGAAGACTAATACCACAATAGGTTATGTAACTTAGTAATATAATAATCAGCCACATTGCCTGTCGACGGCACATAATGGAAAAATAAAAAAAAAATTTGCTATCTCTTGTCCTACCTTCAGTGCTTTCTCTCGGTATTCACTTTATCTTCAGATTCAGATTCATTTTATCTGAACGTCTCTTCACTGGTGCACAATCCACTCTCTCGACTGTGTTCCCATAATGCCCATTTCTGAAACTCTCTCATTATTTTCGAGGTGCCCTTCTTACCTCCTGTCAGCTGTTATGCTTTTGAGCTTTGATGGCGACTCTCTCAGTGTGCACCTTTACTCCTCTTCATGCGTCTCACGCTCATAGTTTCTCTTTCGTTGAATCACCAAAGCAAACTGATCAGTCACATTGCTCTGAAGGACTGGGCACAGATTTAACCAAAACCAAACTGACCAATCATATCAAAGCTAAAGTGACCAATCACACCAATGCCAGACTAACGAATCAGATTTCTCTGACGGCCTGGACACACATACCTTAGTGTTTTATTATATATTGTAGTCGATTTCACTAAAGCCAAACTGACCAATCACACCATAGCCAAACTGACAAATCAGATTGCTCCGAGGGACTGGACACAGACCTTAGTGTTTTATTATATACTGTAGTTGATTTCACCAAAGCCAAACTGACCAATCAGATTGCTTCGAGGGACTGGACACAGACCTTAGTGTTGTATTATATACTGTAGTCGATTTCACCAAAGCCAAACTGGCCAATCAGATTGCTCTGAGGGACTAGACACAGACCTTAGTGTTGTATTATATACTGTAGTCGATTTCACCAAAGCCAAAGTGACCAATCAGATTGCTCCGAGGGACAGGACACACAGACCTTAGTGTTGTATTATATACTGTAGTCGATTTTACCAAAGCCAACCTGACCAATCACACCAAAGCGAAAGTGACCAATCAGATTGCTCTGAGGGACTAGACACAGACCTTAGTGTTGTATTATATACTGTAGTCGATTTCACCAAAGCCAAACTGGCCAATCAGATTGCTCTGAGGGACTAGACACACAGATACCTTAGTATTGTATTATATAGTTGATTTCACCAAAGCCAAACTGACCAATCACACCATAGCCAAAGTGACCAATCTGATTGATCCAAGGGACTGGACCCAGATACCTTAGTGTTGTATTATGTAACAGATTTGTTATAAAAATAAAGCAGGTTATTGAGTTTCATCGACTGATAGGAATAAATCCACTCTGTGTTTCCTAAATAGTTAAAGCTATAAACATTGGCTTTATTTTTAGTTAGATTTCACTCTTCCTCGTTAAGGGTATAACAACAGCCTCCCTAAGTCCATTTGTTAAAGACTTTTCATGCAACTCATAGTTTGATCATTTATGGTGTCCCCCTTCCATTTATTTTCTGAATCCGATTTCAGGGTCACCAGTTGCTGTCACATATCCCATCAGCAGCGTGACACCATTGCAGGGCACACACACACACACATACACTCAATCCTACAGGTCAAGTTTAAAGTCACTGATTAAATAGTCCATTAAATATTAAATTAAATTTAAAAGGATAAAACACAAATGTAATATTTTGTTGCAGTTTCCTTCTAACTGGATGGGTCTGAAATGCCTCTCCAATATTTTTAATTGACTCTGCTTAGCCCTCCATACTGCCTCTGTCTTTGCTATGCTGTCACTTCTTATTTCCAGTCAACCCCTGTTTAAATTCAGCTTACTTTATATTCTGAGTTGATGCCAGGAGGTTGACAGGCTCGCCATATTTCCTTGAGACTTATCTTGGATTTAAATTATTTTGTAAATTTACTTGTTACTGCCCTGTGTATTTTTCATCTTGCATTGCTTTGTATTGGATTCTACTTTGCTTTCTAAAGCACCTGGTTATTGTAGTGCAAGCCGGTATGAAAATTAAGATTGACTGACTGATGTCTGTTTCAATTAGATGTGTACAAAGCTACCAGAGCTTTGCGGCCCTTACCTCGTCCTCCCACACAGTTTTTATGTACGTACGGGTGACAGATTTAAATTAGCAGAAAAGCACAAACATTAGGGCGGGACAGTGGCACAGAAGTTAGTTCTACTGACTCCATTTGTTACCTGTGTGGAGCCTGCTTGTTCTTTTCATGGGTTTTCTTTTTTACATTGGGGGTCCACATCAATGACAAACCATTGTGGTGCGCTGAGCCAGTAACATCACTTCAAGAGAGGCCCACCGAACTAACAAGCTAGTTAAATAGGACAGGTTCAGTTATGGGATGCCCTCTGGACCAGCTGGAGGTAGTGGTGAATTAGAGAATGAAGACAAAACTGAGTGCCATTGTGAGCAACGCTGCACATCCTCTCTGTGACACCTCAATGCTGAGGACTTTCAGGCAAAGAATTGTTCAGCAGAAGAGTGTCAAGAAATGAAGGCTCCTTCATATCTACAGAATTTTTACAGAGCATCACTGTGACTGTTCTCTTCTCTTTAGCCAAGTTAGCAGCCCTCTTTTTTAGTAATTCTATGAGTGAAATTGAGGAGATTTATGCTTTATGCTTCTGTAATAAGCTAAATTTCTCTCTTGGGACAGAGAAAGTGCTATCTGTCTGTCTATCCTATATAGTACCCCATATAGCAGGGGTGGGCAGTGTTGGTCCTGGAGGGCCGTGGTGGCTGCAGGTTTTTTTTCCAAGCCGGTCGATTATTGCTGGTGAAGAAGCACTTATTGCACAAGTGACATTTCGATGCTTCATTTTAGTGGTCTCGCTTGTGAAGGTTCCCCACCCTTAATTGCTTGTTTCATTCTTAAGCAGCTGCATTCAGTGTTTTTAATGGCTCCTTTTTAGCAATAAGATGCAAATGACAAAGGAGCCAGCAGTTCTCCATCTGACTTGATTCTTATTGACACCTGTGTGGATTCCTCCTGCACTATTTGGTTTAATAAAGAAAAAAATGTGGCAGACTGTTTTAGGCTTCAAATCATTCGGACGATATCCTTAGAAAGGAAAAAAAAATGTATGATATAAGAACCTAACATTGCCGACTAACAAGCCATAAAATTAAATAAGGACTGAGATTGGCAAACATTGGTTTCTAATGAAGTAATTGGGTTGGAATAAAAACCTGCAGCCACTGTGGCCATCCAGGACCGACCATGTCCACCCCTGCTATATAACGTCCTTAATATCTATACAATACAATACAATACAGTTTATTTTTGTATAGCCCAAAATCACACAGGAAGTGCCACAATGGGCTTTAACAGGCCCTGCCTCTTGACAGCCCCCCAGCCTCGACTCTCTGAGAAGACAAGGAAAAACTCCCAAAAAAACCTTGTAGGGAAAAATGGAAGAAACCTCGGGAAAGGCAGTTCAAAGAGAGACCCCTTTCCAGGTAGGTTGGGCGTGCAGTGGGTGTCAAAAGAAAAAGGGGGTCAATACAACACAATACACAGAACAGAACAAATCCTTAATACAGCATAATAATAAAAATTTTAGAAGTACAGAGCAGAATTTAACAGTAGATGATATCACATAATAAGATTTTGATATTTTTAGAGTGCTGGAGACCTCATCTGTCAAGCTGCCTCCCCATTTGGCCATTCCACGGCTGAAACGTTGCTCGGCCAGCCAATCCGATGAAAGGGCCCCTCTTTCCCATGATTCCTGTGATCCTCCACCAGGGATGACTTTACCATAGGCAGGCAAACAACTTGGCAGGTGGGCCGTGGCACCAATTGCCACATTTGAGTACCGAGAACAGAAACAGAATAGGTGAGGGTTAGTATTCAATTATACTTATCATGTTACTTATGTTTTAGTGCTAATGACTAACAACAGAGATGCAGTCTGTACAGTTAATCAGCAGCTCTAGTCAGGATATGCTAAACTGAAGTAGTGAGTCTTCAGTCGGGATTTAAAGGCTGGGACCGAAGGGGCATCTCTTATAGAAGCAGGAAGACCATTCCACAGTTTAGGGGCCCTGTAACTAAAAGCTCGACCTCCCACTGTTATTTTATTAATCCTTGGAATCATAAGCAGACCGGCATCTTGAGATCATTAATGTGCGCTCAGGTTTGTAAGTCATGATAAGTTCAGACAAGTCAGCCGAACCTTGGCCATTTAATGCTTTATATGTTAAAAGGAGGATTTTGAAATCTGCCCTAAACTCAACCGGGAGCCAGTGTAAGGATTTAAGAACTGGAGTTATGTGTTTATATTTTCTTGTTCTTGTAATAATTCTTGCAGCCGCATTTTGGATTAACTGGAGGCTGTATAAAGAACAGTTTGAACAGCCAGTGAACACCGCATTACAGTAGTCAATCCTACTAGAGATAAATGCATGAATTAATTTCTCACAATCCTGTTTATTTAGAAAGCGCCTTAATTTCCTAACATTTTTAAGATGGAAGAAACATGTTTTGGACAACTTTGTAATATGTGCTTTAAATGACATGCTAGAATCAAAGATAACTCCTAGATTGCGGGCTGATTCAGTAAAATTAATTGGGATTCCAACTGAGTTAAATGTCGACAAAATATTGCTGTGATCAGCGTCATTCCCTCCAACAATTAACATCTCTGTTTTATCTGTATTTAAAGACAAGTAGTTCTCATTCATCCATTCCTTTAATTCACTAACACAACATCGGAGAAACTTCATTTGATTTAAATGAAAGGTATAACTGGGTGTCATCTGCATACGAGTGAAAATTAACATTATGTTTCCTAATGAGAGATCCCAGTGGAAGCATGTAAAGTGAAAACAGTAAAGGTCCCAGTACTGAGCCCTGTGGGACACCATATTGAACTTCGGTGTATAATGATCTATCTGTCCATCTATCTATCCTATAGGCTGTCCTTCATATCTATCTATTTATCATCGTTGATATTGGTCTTTCAGACCACTTTCTTCTACTATTCAGTATAGAAATAATGATAGAAAACATTCATGAGAAGCATATTCTTAAAAAACGCTTCTTTGACTCCTCAGCAGCTGTAAAACTTACAAACATTCTAAGCAATCAGTCCGGTTATAGTGCCAGCTACGATAGCAAGGATGATGTTAATAGTAAGGTGGAAAACTTTCATTCTAAAGTGAGAGCTGCTGTTGACATAGTTGCACCTGAAAAGACAATTAAAAAATCTTCTAGCATTGTTATACCTTGGAAGACCCAAAGAGTGTCTGACTTAAAAAGAATATGTCGTAGAGCTGAGCGTAAATGGAGGAAAACTAAACTAACTATCCATTATGAGATATTGAAGGTTAAAATAACAGAATACAATAACACAGTCCGTCTTGAGAGGCGCTGCTATTTCTCTAATATTATAAATAAAAATGCTAGTAATCCCAGAGTCCTATTTTCTACAATTGATCATCTGCTAAACCCAGGTAACACAAAGGAATGCCCCCATAACACTTCCAGCGAAACCTGTGAGAACATTGCTATATTTTTCAATCAAAAAATTAATGATATTAGAAATAATATAGTATATCTCCCCAACACTGTGGAACCTCCTAAGCCCCAGTACTCCGTTATAAACAAATTCAATTCTTTCACCAGGATAGATTTACCTGATTTACATAGAATAATCTCTCAAATGAAACCCTCCACCTGCGTCCTTGACCCAATACCAACAAGGTTTTTCAAGGAAGTATCAGACGCGCTTATTGATAATATCCTTGACATAGTAAACTCGTCATTAGATTCGGGGGTTTTCCCAGACTGTCTTAAGACTGCTGTAGTTAAACCCCTACTCAAGAAAAATAATCTTGACCCCTCTGCTTTTGAAAATTTTAGACCCATCTCTAACCTGCCCTTCTTAAGTAAAATTCTAGAGAAGGCAGTAATTATGCAGTTAAATGACCACTTAAGTAAACATGCTATTCTAGATAAATTTCAGTCAGGTTTTAGAACTAATCACAGTACAGAAACTGCACTCGTTAAAGTAGTAAATGACTTGCGATTAAATGCAGACAGAGGCCATTTATCTGTTCTCATCCTCCTCGATCTGAGTGCCGCGTTTGATACCACTGATCACAATATTCTTAGAAATCGCCTTAGTCAATGGGTGGGCCTCTCTGGTAATGTCTTAAATTGGTTTGAATCCTACCTGGCAGGGAGAAAATTCTTTGTTAATTGTGGTAATCACAACTCAAAGACGCATGATATTCTATATGGGGTTCCACAAGGCTCTATCCTGGGTCCGCTTCTTTTCTCAATCTACATGCTTCCGTTAGGTCAGATTATCTCAAGTTACAACGTGAGCTACCACAGCTATGCTGATGACACACAGCTGTACTTATCAGTAGCACCTGATGACACCGACTCTCTCGAATCAATAACACAATGTCTTACTGGTATTTCTGAATGGATGAATAGTAATTTTCTCAAGTTAAATAAAGAGAAAACTGAAATTGTATTGATTGGCAAAAACGGATTCAGTGAGGTTATCAGAAATAATCTTGACGCATTAGGATTAGAAGTTAAGACGGAAGTAAAAAACTTAGGGGTTACCATTGACTGTAACCTGAATTTTAAATCGCATATTCTTCAGACCACTAGGACAGCATTTTTTCACTTAAGAAATATAGCAAAAGTTAGACCTCTTATATCATTGAAAGATGCTGAGAAATTAATTCACGCTTTTGTTTTTAGTCGATTAGATTACTGTAACGCACTGCTCTCAGGACTACCCAAAAAAGACATAAATCATTTGCAACGAGTGCAGAATGCAGCTGCTAGAATCCTAACTCGGAAAAGAAAATCTGAACACATCTCTCCAGTTTTAATGTCACTACACTGGTTACCTGTGTCTTTCAGAATTGACTTTAAAATTCTGCTTATAGTTTACAAAGCCTTAAATAATCTTGCTCCATCTTATATATCGGAATGTCTGACACCCTATATTCCAAATCGTAATCTTAGATCATCAAATGAGTGTCTCCTTACAATTCCAAAAGCTAAACTTAAAAGAAGTGGTGAGGCGGCCTTCTGCTGCTATGCACCTAAAATCTGGAATAGCCTGTCGATAGGAATTCGCCAGGCTAATACAGTGGAGCACTTTAAAACACTGCTGAAAACACATTACTTTAACATGGCCTTTTCATAACTTCACTTTATCTTAATCCTGATACTCTGTATGTTCAATTCTTTATAATAACTATTCATGGTGGCTCTAAAATCCGTACTGACCCCTACTCTCTCTTCTGTTTCTTTTTCCGGTTTCTCTGTGGTGGCAGCCTGCGCCACCACCAACTTACTCAAAGCACCATGATGCCCCAGCATTGATGGACTAAAAGCCAGAAGTCCACGTGATCATCATCATCATCATCAAGTCCTTCCGTGAAAACCATAAATCCAAAGAGGACTGTTTCATTTATGTTAGGTAGATTGCCCAGAGGGGACTGGGCGGTCTCATGGCCTGGAATCCCTGCAGATTTTATTTTTTTTCTCCGGCCGTCTGGAGTTTTTTTTTTGTTTTTTCTGTCCCCCCTGGCCATTGGACCTTACACTTATTCTATGTTAATTAATGTTGACTTATTTTCTTACTGTGTCTCTTATTTTTCTATTCTTCATTATGTAAAGCACTTTGAGCTACATTTTTTTGTATGAAAATGTGCTATATAAATAAATGTTGTTGTTGTTGTTGCCTCTCATATCTATCTGTCTGTAAATGAACATTAGACAGCTTCATGATCAATGCTAAAAATGTGTCTTTTATGCAGTAATTCTTCCATTGTTTTCCTTTATATCTGTGTAATCAGCTACACATGTAGACATTATGTAAAAAATATTGCAACTTGGTTTGTGGGTTTATAGATAGATGTGCTCCCCATCTAGGATGATTTGAAATCTAAGTAATCAATGTAGACCTCAGCATTAACGTTTGTAGTGCACCATGTCTCTGTTATATGTCATTTGATATGGGGTTCGTAAAAGAAGTGCTAATGTTTGTGATGTGGCAGCTGTTGGAATGACAAATGCTATGCATTTTATTACTAGAAATATTTATGATGCATCACCCTTTGGAATGTCCGTGACATAGCAACCGGACAAACACTGACGGACACACAGATGTTTATCCTTTTATTAAGGATCACTGGCTGTGATACCCATCTTAGATGGGGTGAGATGTAAATAATCAATGTAGACTTCAGCGTTAATGTTTGCAGTGCAAAATATATTGGAATGTATTTTGCAATGCATATAGTAATAAAATGCATTGCATTTGTCATTCCAACAGATGGCACATTGGAAACATTGTTAGTAATAAAATGCATTGCATTTGACATTTTAACAGATGGTACATCATAAACATTTGTAGTAATAAAATGCATTGGATTTGTCACTCCAACAGATGGCACATCACAAAGTTTTGTAGTAATGTATTGCATTTGTCATTCCAACAGATGGCACATTGCAAACATTTGTACTAATAAAATGCATTATATTTGTCATTCCAAAAGATGGCACATCATAAATATTTGTAGTAATAAAATGCATTGCATTTGTCACTCCAACAGATGGCACATCACAAACATTATCATTTCCAACAGATGACATATCATAAACATTTACAGTAATAAAATACATTGCATTTGGCATTCCAACAGATGGCACATCACAAACATTGTCACTCCAACAGATGGCACATCATAAACATTTATAGTAATAAAATGCATTCACAGTAATAAAACACGAATGTTCACATTAATTAGAAATGATTCCTTTTCACCCATACTGTGAATATACAACCCCCCCCCCCACACACACACACACCACCTCTTGCCAAATGGCACTCTCTTTCATAAAATACAGAACTTTATCCATTTCAATCATTCTTAAATTGCATGGGTTTACAGCGGTGCGGATTTTTACTCTCTCTTAATATGAACAGGCAACTCCTGACTGTGCTGGAATTAGAGCTCTTCACTGGAAATGTACAAATACAAACTCGGAGCATTTCCCAGTTGACCTGCTGACTGTAGCCTGGTATCAGCACCTTTCCCTCAGAAGAAATTATAGATTGAATGTGTAAGCAGATTCTTTGCTGCAGTATGTTGGGATCAACAAATGCAACCTAAAGTATGTCTTATGGCACCCTTATGTGAGATAAAATTAAATTAAGCAACAGCGCCAGGCAGATTTATTCAAGTATACAAAAGAGAAATTATGACTTCAAAAAGCATGTTTTATACACAATGCCAATAAAAAGTGTTCACTCCTTAGAAGTTTTAACATTTTATTGTGGTGCACCATTGTGGGCTTAATTTGGCTTTTTTTGACACTCATCATTTGTGTCCTTATAGAAAGTCTGCTTCAGTAAGACCCAGTGGTGACACTTTAGGCATCCGTTATAAGCGGTCATTAACAATCTGCATGTCATAAAGCAGATTATAAACCATTTTATCATGACATAAAACAGTGAAAAGAGATAGTAACATACTTCAAAAGTCTTATTATATTTAATGTTAATGTTTATTGTTAATGACATAGTTAATAAAATGTTTATGAACTGTTAGTATAAAAAAGTGAGAAAAGTGCTATATAAATGTAAAGAATTATTATTATTATTACTTTTTCTATTTATGGAGAAGCTTCTCTTCATTCTGTGCTCTTATTTTTAATAGGCAGAGTGGTGACTGCAAAGTTGATGGTTCAAATCCTGTGTCACACAGGTGAGTGATCCACCATGAGATGACAATCCCATGCAATTACCTTCAGTACTTCCGGTTTCTCAAAATGGCCACTCCACACCAATCCCACTTCCGTCTCCCATGGATGACGCCACCTCTGGTCCCACCGTAATAATGTCACTTCTGGCTCCTAATGATGACGTCACCTCTGGATCTGCCATGATGCGTCACTTCCGGCTTCTAATGATGACGTCATCTCCGGATCTGCCATGATGACATCACTTCAGGCCCCTAATGATGACATCACCTCCAGACCTGCCATGATGGCGTCACTTCTGGCTCCTAATGATGACGTCACCTCCGGATCTGCCATGATGCGTCACTTCCGGCTCCTAATCATGATGTCACCTCTGGATCTGCCATGATGATGTCACTTCTGGCTCCCATGGATGGCGTCATTTCCAGTCACACTATGATGACATCACTTTCCGGTTCTGCCATGTTGACATCACTTCTGCCTTTCTGTATTGATGTCACTTCCTGCCAAATCACGCCCTGTCACCATTTTTGTATATACCAGGTGTGATCAAAAAATACGGTGATTGCTGTTGCCAAGCGTCATCCAATGGAAAGGAAGGGATCTTCAATATGGGAAGCGTCACGTTGAACCTTAGTAACGGTGGGTGACAAGTTTCAAGTTGTTTGGTGCAGTGAGCTCCGGTTGAGAGAAGGTGTGTTTTAAAGTGTGACGTAAATCATGGATCGCGAACAATGCATTAACGTGAAATTTTGACAATGCTCTGTGTCACACATCGCTTCTCCTACGGCAGTTTCTCTCAAATAAAAACATTAGGGTGTGTCCTCATCCACCTTAGTCACCTGATCTGGCTCAGTGCGACTTCTGGCTCTTCCCCAAAGTCAAAATGACCATGAAAGGTAAACGTTTTGAATCGATTAGGACATCGAAGGCAACCATGACAGCGCAACTAAAGACACTCACAAAAGGGGACGTCCAAAACTGCTTCAGAAAGTTGGCGAGAACGATAGGATAAGTGTGTTCAAAGCGAGGGGAGTATTTTGAGGGGGGGGGGAGTTTCATGGCAATTTGTCTTTTACTGTAATATTTTTCTTTCGATTTAAACATTCACCATATTTTTGGATCACACCTCGTATATTCTCATTTTAGCACTGTATGCTGTTGAATGCTTTGGTTTTTGATTGTATTTCATTCGTTTTTTTCATCACGTCCGACGGACATTATACGGGGTAATTTCCCCAACTCTTTGTGACATTTCCTGACTCCGATTTATTTATTTCACCTATTACGACCAGAACTGATCCCACTCCATTAGGCCATTCAGCCTGTACCCTGAAAATTGCTCCGGGGCGCTGTATAACAGCTAACCCTGGGCTCTGACTCCACCCCAAAGGTCCAGTTCAGAGATAATAGGCAAAACATCATCTACGGAGTATTTACGCATTCACTTTGATCTCTCGCCAAATGTCAGTGCCATTTTTGCCATAGTTTGCGCCTTGTTACTCACGCGAGTGCGGAAGATCTCTGTCAAACTAATGAATCTAACTTTCCTTCTAGCAACAAGAGTACAACTAAAACATAATGGTTGGTTTTGTCACAGTTTACATTCGATTACCATTGTCAACGCCTCCTTTTGACAAAAGTTGACATCAGCCCTAAAAGAATTAAGTAGAATATAACACAAAGACAGACAATAATACACAACTTTTAAGTATTAATAAAAAATCATTACACTCATGGTCTGACTTGCAGCTCCATTTGGGATCGGCCATTTGACCGAAGGGCGGTATGGTGGTGCAGAGGGTAACGCTGCTGCCTCGCAGTTAGGAGACCTGGATTTGCTTCCCGGGTCCTCCCTGTGTGAAGTTTGCATGTTCTCCCCGTGTCTGCGTGGGTTTCCTCCCACGGTCCAAAGACATGCAGTTTAGGTGCATTGGCTATCCTAAATTGTGCTTGGTGTGTGTGCCCTGTGACGGCCTGGCACCCTGCCTGGGATTTGTTCCTGCCTTGCCCTCTGTGTTGGCTGGGATTGGGTCCAGCAGATTCCGATGACCCTTTGTTATTATGTAGCAGGTTGGATGCTAACTGACTTTAATTGGACCGTATGCCAGTCACAGAGTGTGCAGGTCCTTGCAGCTGATGTGGGTCACTAGTACTGGTTTTTAATCGCAGATTCAAACAACTCGGCGATGTCAGTCAAATAACATCAACACATTGGGTCTATGTGGATTGGGGTGCCAGTGGATCTTTGGTTGGCGTCATTGGTTTGCGAGTGGGTCTCAGCGGTCTGCCTAAGCGATCGGCAGCACTGCGTGATATGCTTCCCCATTTCAAAGTGAGTTTGTTTCCCCAACAATTTTGCACTCGTTTCACAAAAGGGTCTGTTCGCAATTGCTGCGAGTGGCCCATCAATTAATTTAAAAATACCAAGGTTGAGATACACCGGTGTAAGGAAGGTGATGTGTGCCAAACACGTAAGAATTAGCTACATGGAGAAACTCCGATCGAAACAAATCTGAAAGGCCCCTCTAAGAGTCTGAAACATATGAGATCTTGTGAAATCATCATAATAATAACAAACAATTTCTAACACTACGACTGGTTTTGGCAAATTCAAGAACGTTATCACCCAATTGTACTCCTATGACCCTCGGCTGGAAGTGTGTATCATCTCAACCCGGCGGTCAGCCGTAAATCAGTACATGACTGTATGTTTAATAACAGCAATAATATACATTACTAAGGGGCTCCACCCCCTGCTCATTTCGCTAACCCACCCCTGTGTTTGGTTTACCGGATATACAATTTAAAGAGGATGTTATTTTCATGGGAAGTGTTACATATGCATTATTTTCAGTTTTACTTTAAAAACTTTTGTAAAAACAATACTTTATTTCCGGCTCCAGGTGTGGTTACATCTTTTTCTCGCCAGACGTATAACGCTGCTCACGTTGTGGGGGGCTGCTGAACGCATGCTAAGGAGATGCCGTTGGATCATCTGCTGTCTTTCTGCTGCTGGCAAGCTGCCTGTTCTGCTTGTCGCATGTCGTTATTTTAAGAGCTGGGAGCACATGATGCGTGTATGCCAACAGCAATCCAACAACTGCTAGGTTAGATGTCCGTAGACTTGTTCTAAATGATGGCTCACTGCCTTGTCTCACTTGACATTGTAAAAACAATACTTGTCCTTTATTTCCTGCCCCAAGTGTGGTTACATCTCTTTCTCGCCAGACGTATAACGCTGCTCACGTTGTGGGGGGCTGCTGAACGCATGCTAAGGAGATGCAGTTGGATCATCTGCTGTCTTTCTGCTGCTTGCAAGCTGCCTGTTCTGCTTGTCGCATGTCGTTATTTTAAGAGCTGGGAGCACATGATGCGTGTCTGCCAACAGCAATCCAACAACTGCTAGGTTAGATGTCCGTAGACTTGTTCTAAATGATGGCTCACTGCCTTGTCTCACTTGAAATTGTAAAAACAATACTTGTCCTTTATTTCCTGCCCCGGGTGTGGTTAAATCTCTTTCTCGCAAGATGTATAACTCTGCTTTCGTTGTGAAGGGGGGTTAGCTGCTGTCTCGCTGCCCTTCAATCATTTTAAAGCCTGTACAGCCGCTGTCCTTTTTCCCACTTTCTTGTCTAAGCTGATCGCTTTGTGAAGAGGGGGGGTTAGGGTGGCTGAACACACGCGAGGAGAAGTGGTCGGATCATCTGCTGGCGAGCAGCGTGTTTTGCTTGTCGCTTGTCATTGTTTTAAGAGTTAAAGTGTCTCTCGCAGGTCTTCAAATTGTCTTCTGAGAAGATCACGTCTCGTCTCCCTAGTCTGGAACCCCAAGATTTTTTTTATAATAGAGAGGCATTTGGGCCAGTACTGTATTTACTATCAAGGTGATAGCACTAGATTTTTACTGTAAGAGTAGTCAGTACGCCAAGTGATGCAGAGAGAAAGCAGCAAAAGGCTGCCACGAGGGAAAGGGGTTGGGTGAGTATCATTATACCATCTCAAACAGACAAGTAAAAAACATTGGGTCAGGTCAGGTCAGGTTGGGGAGCATGCACTGGTACAGCATGTTTCCGCACCCACCACAGCACAAAACAGCTCAGGATCCTGGTTGACAACCCTTCAGGCAGACATGCAGGTCCAATCCCACTTTTGGAAATGACCATCTATCTGCTGCAGCCAGGTTTTACGTGGGCATCCCCTTAGCCTGGGACCTCAACAGTGAGGATCATGCGAGCCGGATCATCCTCAGGGTAATCGTGCCACATGGCATTAGTGTCGTAACTAACACTCCCTCACAATGCAGGTAATGTGCCTCATTCGGGACTCCATGAGCAACAAAATGTCAAACCAGCGGTACCCAAGGATTCTCCGAGGAGACACAGTACTGAAGGAGTCCAGACTTCTTCTCCAGTCACTGGATAGTGCCCATGTCAAGCTAACCTTATAGCAAAACTGGAAGCAGCAGGACACTAAAGAGTTGGACCTTCACCCTTTTGCAAAGATATCAGGAGTGCCACACACCCCTTTCCAGCGACTTCCACCCCGAATGTTCTCCCAATCCGTCTACTGACTCCATAGAAAGAGTCACCAGAGACATGAATGTCGCTGCCGAGGTAAGTCGACTCTCTCTACCACAAATCCAACTCCAACTGTGATGATTCAATGGATTCCAGATTATCTGCCAATCCAGCAATCTTGGTATCATCTGCAAACTTAACTTAACCAACTTGTTACTCATATTCCTATCCGATCATTTCTATATATTAAAAATAGCAGTGGCCACAGCATTGACCCCTGCTGGATGCCACTCTTAACATTGGCCAATTCTGATGTGGGTCATCACACCATCACCCTCTGCTTTCTGTGTTTGAACCAATTCTGCACCCACCTAGACCCTGACCACCCACTTCTTGTAGTTTGATACCCAACCTCTCATGTGGCACCTTACCAAATGCTTTCTGAAAGTCCACATAAATAATCTCATATGCACCACTCTGATCAGATCCTTTTGTTGCTTCCACATAGAATTCCAGCATGTTAGTAAAACGCAACCTCCATCTTCTGACCCCACACTGACTATTCAGTAAAAACTCATGCTGACTGTGCCAAAAACGCTGAGGAGGCCAGGGTTCAAAGGGTTAATGATTCTTTCATGTCTGAAGAACTATTTTGGTTGGTGTTGGGTGCACATTTTGGATGAAGAATGTGGCATTGTCATGGTGGAATAGTAGATTTGCTGTTTCTGATACAGTCATGATGGTGCAATTGTGCTCACTATGACCCCTCATTTAAAATCCTATAACTTTTGAATATTATCCATTCTTTACAAACACCGACATGCAAACCTATAATTTAAATTAAATTGTGCGCACATGTGATTTCTTATTTGCAATGGTGATGGAGAGGTTGACAGACGAGATTAGACAGGAGTCCCCGTGAACTATGATGTTTGCTGATGACATTGTGATCTGTAGCGATTGTAGGAAGCTGGTCGAGGAGACCCCGGAGAGGTGGAGATATGCTCTAGAGAGGAGAGGAATGAAGGTCAGTAGGACCACCAAGAAAGAATACATGTGTGTAAATGAGAGGGAGGTCAGTGGAATGGTGAGGATGCAGGGAGTAAAGTTGGCGAAGGTGGAGGAGTTTAAATACTTGGGATCAACAATACAGAGTAATGGGGATTGTAGAAGAGAGGTGAAGAAGAGAGTGCAGGCAGGGTGGGATGGGTGGAGAAGAGTGTTAGGAGTGATTTGTGACAGACGGATACCAGCAAGAGTGAAAGGGAAGGTCTACAGGATGGTAATGAGACCAACTATGTTAAAGTATATGGGCAGGAGACGGTGGCACTGACCAGAAAGCAGGAGACAGAGATGGAGGTAGCTGAGTTAAAGATGTTAAGATTTGCATTGGGTGTGACGAGGATGGACAGGATTAGAAATGAGGACATCAGAGGGTCAGCTCAAGTTGGACGGTTGGGAGACAAAGTCAGAGAGGTGAGAATGGGTTGGTTTGGACATGTGCAGAGGAAAGATGATGAGTATATTGGGAGAAGGGTGCTAAGGATAGAGCTGTAAGACATGGAGAACAGAGGAAGATCTAAGAGAAGGTTTATGAATGTGGTGAGAGAGGACATGCACTTGATGGGTGTGACAGAGCAAGATACAGAGGACAGAAAGATTTGGAAGCTGATGATCCACTGTGGCGACCCCTAACGGGAGTAGCTGAAAGGAGAGGAAGATGTCTGCACATGTGATAATGGTGGCTGCTCAAGTAGTCAGTCACAGAGCATGAAACAGAAAAACAACAAGGCCGCTCACTGCACGTCTGTTTGCTTACCACTCTGGTCTCAAATAAGGAAACTGTTACATTAGTTTAGATCATTGCACTAAATGAATTTAGGGCAGATGCATAATAAAATGTATATTTTTGTAGCATGGCTAGAAAGTATAAGTAAGATATACTGTACCGTTATCCAATTTCTTTAAGAGATTTAAATAAAATAAGTTATATTTGCTGCCTGCCAGTCCCCATACCGCAGTTTTAATGATTGCCATCAGTCATCAGCCTCAAGCAGCAGAAAATGGCATTTTTCGGATGACACTTGTAGATGCATTATACAGTGTGCTTGGCATAACACTAAGGCATGACATTGCCGAGTGTATACATAAGTGGTGACAGGCAGTTTTATCTTTCTGTAAATTTCTCTTCTAGCTATAATTGCTCTTAGAGTGCAGGCTGTTTCTTTCACCTTGCATACAAAATCAATGTTTCCAGAAGTTTGGCCGATTTTTCAGTGTCATTGCCAGATTAATCTGAAGTCTTTCTGAAGCCCTTCATAAACTTTTGAAACTGTACAGATTTGTTTATTTTATCCGGGAAAATTGTACACCAGGATGCCCTAATTTCCTCTTTTGAGCTAAACTCTTCTTGGGAGACTTCTTATGTTTGCACAACTGGACTTGGAAGTCTTCTGCCATTTTTCTCTGCAGATCTTCTCAAGCTCTGTCAGGTTGGATGGAAACCATCGGTGGAGAGACAATTTCAGGTCTCTCTCCAGAGATGTCTGAGTGAGTTAAAGTCCGGGCTCTGGCTGGGCAACTGAAGGACATTTGCAGAGCTGTCCCTAAGCCACTCTTGTGTTGTCTAGCTTTGTGCTACGGGTCACCATTCGGTTGGAAGGAACCTTTGCCCATTCTGAGGTCCAAAGTGCTCTGGAGCAGGGTTTCGTTAAGGATATCTCTGTTCTTTGCTCCATTCAGCTTTCCCTCAACCCTGACTAGTGTCCCACTCCCTGTCTCTGAAAACCCCACAGCATGATGATGCCACCACCATGTTACACTGGTAGAATTGTATTGAGCAGGAGACGAGTGGTAACTGGTTTCCTCCTTGGTTTCATCAGACCAGAGAATCTTGTTTCTCACCCTCTGAGAATCCATTCAGTGTCTTTTTTCTTGATTCCAAGCACATGTCTTATACTGAAGAGAACCTTCTGGGTGGCCACTCTGTCAGAAAGCCCAGATTAGTGGAGTTTTGTAGTGATAGTTGTCCTTCTAGAAGTTTCTCCCTTCTCCACACAGGTTCTCTGGAGCTCAGCTGCAGGGACCTTTGAGTTCTTGTCATGGCTCATATGATTGATCAGTTTGTTCAGGTGGCCAGCTCCAGGAAGAGCTGTGGCTGTTCCAAACTTCTTCCATTTAAAAATGATAAAAAGTCACTGTGCTCGTGGAAACTTAAGAAATCTAATTTCACAAGTCTGAGAGTCCTTCAGGTGGCTTCTTTGTAAACTCCAAGCAGCTTCAATTAGTAGAAACTTCTGTCTGTCCACTTACTATTAACAAAAAATAAAAAAAACAAAAAACGCTAAGGTCTGTATGTGTGTGTCCAGTACCTCAAAGCAATCTGATTGGTCAGGTTGGCTTTGATGTAATTGGTCAGTTTAGCTCGAAAGAGTAAATTAGGTCATCCTGGTGTACAATTTTGCCGGATCAACATGCAGACAACAACACAGATTGGAGTTTTTAACCAGATTGTTTAATTGAATCTTGGAAAGTGAGAGGATGCCTGAGGAGTGGAGAAGAAGCGTACTGGTGCCAATATTTAAGAATAAGGGGGATGTGCAGGACTGCAGTAACTATAGGGGGATAAAATTGATGAGCCACAGCATGAAGTTATGAGAAAGAGTACTGGAAGTACAGTTAAGAAGTTAGGTGATGATTAATGAGCAGCAGTGTGGTTTCATGCCAGGAAAGAGCACCACAGATGTGATGTTTGCTCTGAGGATGTTGATGGAGAAGTTTGGAGAAGGCCAGAAGGATTTGCATTGCATCTTTGTGGACCTGGAGA
The DNA here is from genome assembly GCA_026402145.1 of Polypterus bichir lapradei. Taxonomy (NCBI): domain Eukaryota; kingdom Metazoa; phylum Chordata; class Cladistia; order Polypteriformes; family Polypteridae; genus Polypterus; species Polypterus bichir. The sequence continues at coordinate 2,549,007 of JANRMT010062824.1, read as the reverse complement.
AAGCAGATGAGGAGTTGTGGTATTGTATGAGGAAGTCGGGAGTGGCAGAGAAGTATGTAAGAGTTGAACAGGATATGTACGAGGAAAGTGTGACAGTGGTGCGGTCTGCGGTAGGAGTGACAGAGGTGGGATTACATCAGGGATTGGCTCTAAGCCTTTTCTTATTTGCAATGGTGATGGACAGGTTGACAGATGAGATTAGAGAGGAGTCCCCGTGGACTGTGGTGTTTGCTGAAGACATTGTGATCTGTAACAATTGTAGTGAGCAGGTTGAGGAGACCCTGGAGAGGTGGAGATCTGCTCTAGAGAGGAGAGGAATGATGGTCAGTAGGAGCACCAAAACAGAAGACATGTGTGTGAATGAGAGGGAGGTCAGTGGAATGGTGAGGATGCAGGGAGTAGAGCTGGTGAAGGTGGAGGAGTTTATATACAGTGGAACCTCGGTCTGCGAGCATAAGTCGTTCCGGAAACGTGCTCGCAGTCCAAAGCACTCGTATATCAAAGTGAATTTCCCCATAAGAAATAATGAAAACTCAGATGATTCGTTCCACAACCCAAAACTATTTATATGAAAATGATTAATACAAAATATAAAGTAAAAATACATTAAACAAATTAACCTGCACTTTACCTTTAAAAAGAATCATGGCTGGTGTGAGTGAGTTTCTAAATTCTTGTGGGATTCCACCCAAGGGGACGACATGCGGAAGAACATCCCAAAGCAATCGCAGTCTCCCAGTGCTGTAGCAGTTCGCTGTAAAAAGCGAATCCAGAAAGATCGCGAACTTGCTATAAGCGCCTGCCGTCAGTGGGTGATAGAAGGAACAAGGAACATTATAAATGCGCAGGGCACAGTACTACTTGGCCACGACCCTGCCTGACTGCTGTGTCTGTGTATAGGAGAGTGGCAGATCCTGCTACAATAAATAACCATTCTGTAGCTGTTTCAAGCTGAATAAAGCTGGTGGTGCAAGACGGGGACTCGCACGTCACAGCACACACACGCACCCGCGCGCGCACACACACACACACACACAGTTACAATGCTGTAGTAAACAGAATACGCTCATACGGATGTTGACTATACAAGTGAGGCATGCTGACTCAGACGGTGAATAGGAGACGATTTCCCACAATCCCGCAGTGAGAGAGAGAGAGAGATAAGAACCATCAGCTCAGTTGTGATTACATGACACTCAGCAGACAAAGCATATACATACTATTCGTATTGTAAGACGCCGCTCGTTTATCAAGTCAAAATTTATTAAAAATTTTAGCTCGTCTTGCAAAACACTCGTAAACCAAGTTACTCGCAAACCGAGGATCCACTGTACTTGGGATTAACAGTACAGAGTAATGGGGATTGTGGAAGAGAGGTGAAGAAAAGAGTGCAGGCAGAGTGGAGTGGGTGTATAAGAGTGTCAGGAGTGATTTGTGACAGACGGATAGCAGCAAGAGTGAAAGGGAAGGTCTACAGGACGGTAGTGAGACCAGCTATGTTATATGGGTGGGAGACGGTGGTGCTGACTTTGGAGCCCCAGCAGGATTTTTCTTTCTTTCTCTATTTTTTTTTGTGTGTCCTGCTGGTGTCTGACCATATCGTCAAACTCATCTTTAGAGGCCCAGAATATGAGGACTCTACCTTTATACTAATTATATATCTATTTTACGTAAACCCGTACTGATTTATTTTCATTATGCATTAATTGCTTTTGTTAATCCATCCATCCATCCATTATCCAACCCACTATATCCTAACTACAGAGTCACGGGGGCCTGCTGGAGCCATCCCAGCCAGCACAGGGCACAAGGCAGGAAACAAACCCAGGGCAGGGCGCCAGCCCACCACAGTGCTTTTGTTAACCTAATTTAATTTGCTTCTCTTCTCTATTTCTTTGACATCTTTTAAATCACTTGGATCTACATCCTGTGTATGACAATGTCCTAAAGAAATCAATGTTGTTGTTGTTGTTGTTATTTATAACATTTTGAGGATAAAGACTTTCCCCTTTTTTTCTGCCCTCTCTTCCCGGTTCTGCTTAGTTCTTAGTTAATTTCCGTCGCCCGATGTTGACCCCTAGCCCTTTCTTTTGACTGCTGTATTGCCAGGCCCGTCCTCTGTTCCCTCCGTGTTCTGTTTAATTCTGCCACGAGTAATGTGGGATTTGTTTTTTTTTCACAGATGTTTTTCTGTTGTTGGCTGTGCTCCCGTGTTGGTCTCCATAGACGCCAGCTCAGTTGGAAACTCTGCAATCTCCATTCTGCATGAAAACGTGAGATTAAATTTTTTTAAATCTTGTCCAGTACTACAAACTAAGTAAGTAACATGATAAAAAAAGTATTTTAGATGGAATATTCCTTTATACTGGTGGTAAGAGTTATGATTCATTATGCCAAAATACCCATTATGGAGTTTTTAATGCATAGTTTGTTCAAATCACTCCTAAAAATTATGTATAAAACTCATTATATTTATTCAAATGTAACAGCAGGTCATGTTACTTGCAGAAATTCTCAGACGACTCTGCACTCATGGGGTGTATTGATAAGGGGGATGAGTATAGGAGTCAGGGGGAGAACTTTGTTTCTTGGTACAAAGAGAATTGTCTGCACCTTAACATCAGCAAAACCAAGGAACTGTTGATTAGCTTTCAACATTTTCATTGACTCGACACTCTTCGGCATAACAACAACAACAACAACAACATTTATTTATATAGCACATATTCATACAAACAGTAGCTCAAAGTGCTTTACATAATAAAGAATAGAAAAATAAAAGACACAATAAGAAAACAAAATAAATCAACATTAATTAACATCGAATAAGAGTAAGGTCCAATGGCCAGGGGGGACAGAAAAAACAAAAAAAAACTCCAGACGGATGGAGAAAAAAATTAAATCTGTAGGGATTCCATAGCATGAGACAGCCCAGTCCCCTCTGGGCAAAAAAATAACGGTTCGTCTCAACAATTCTTTCGATCACGTCATCATCAAGAAATAAACTTCAAGTAAGTAAATGGAGCTTGGCTGTCAACGTTCACTTTTATTCCTGGCTGCACCACAAAATCAAAACCAGCTGGTGCTGGTTTATTTGAAGTGCGAGTGTCACTGTCAGATCCATCAGAATCACTTTTGGTTTCACTGACTGAAGACAGATTGACTTCATCATCACTGCTGATGAGAGGCTCCTCAGCATCACTACTTGTATCACCATGAACAGTGTGGAACACCTGGGCTGCTGAAAAACGTTTCTGGAGAGACACCTTTATGAGAAGCGTCTACATTATTGCCCAGGTAATGCTCATGCCTGATGCTTACATAAAATATGCCTATACTATTGCCTGAGTTATGCTCGGCATGCAAACCTGTTAGCACTTTTACAGCCTGAGTAATCCTCAGGTCGAAAGCTTATGCGAGACACACATATATAGATGCCCAAGTGACACTTGGGATGAATGCTAAGGGGGTTAATGCTGCATCTGCCATTCTATTTATTTAATGAGCTCCTATAAAATGTCAGATTTTCACCTGGGAACAAATAAAGTCCCATTTATGTACCTGTCTATTATATAGTGCATTCACAGTAGTGGTCTTCGCAAAACCTTATTATTATTATTACCTTATTTCTTTTACTCATTGATCCCCTGCTGATACTGTGACCTTGGTATGGAGTAGACTGAATGCACCAAGCATCCATGTGTCTGATTCTTTGAATAATTATTTGGGTTGCCCTTAGAAAAGGAATTTGAAAAAAAAAATTCAACCCAAATCTATCTATCTATCTATCTATCTATCTATTATATAGTGCCTTTCACATCTATCTATCTATCTATCTATCTATCTATCTATCTATCTATCTATCTATCTATCTATCTAT
>JANRMT010062824.1:2506987-2545117 GCA_026402145.1 Polypterus bichir lapradei | reverse complement strand
CTATCTATTATATAGTGCCTTTCATATCTATCTATCTATCTATCTATATAGTGCCTTTCACATCTATCTATCTATCTATCTGTCTATCTATTATATAGTGCCTTTCACATCTATCTATCTATCTATCTATCTAATATACAACAACAACAACAACATTTATTTATATAGCACATATTCATACAAACAGTAGCTCAAAGTGCTTTACATAATAAAGAATAGAAAAATAAACACAATATGAAAACAAAATAAATCAGCATTAATTAACATCGAATAAGAGTAAGGTCCAATGGCCAGGGGGGACAGAAAAAACAAAATAAAAACTCCAGACGGCTGGAGAAAAAAAAAAAAATCTGTAGGGATTCCAGACCATGAGACCACCCAGTCCCCTCTGGGCAATATAGTGCCTTTGATGTCTATCTATCTATCTATCTATCTATCTATTATATAGTGCCTTTCATATCTATCTATCTATCTATCTATCTATCTATCTATCTATCTATCTATCTATCTATCTATCTATCTGTTATGTATTGCCTTCTGTCTATCTATCTGTGTACTGTAAAGTGCCTTCACATTATGAGTGGTGACATGAAATGAACGCCTTACCCTGGCTGGTTGGCCATAATGGATGGACAGTGTTATTCCCCAGCTGGGGAAGCTAATGTTTCCTATCCCAGTCAGGGTAGCTGAGATGTAACGGATGGACTAGGACAGTTTATCCCCCAACATGGAAGGTGGCAGTGCTTCTCCGGGTTGGCACCTAGTTTGGATACCCACAGGGTATCATAGGATGTGTAGTCCTGAAGGGCAACCCTGTTCGTATCCCTGGGTGCCACCAGGTGGTGCTACAAAAAGAAGCTCTCGCTTACCTTGGGGATCATCCGCCTTGCCTGGAGGTGCTTCACATTGCTTGAGTAAATGGAGTCACCTCATTTCCATTCAGAGAGATGGGAGGAAGGCAGATGAAGGTCACCAGAAGAAGTGGAAGGAAGAAATAAAAGGAAGTTTGTGCTTCAGAATAACCTGCGTGAAGGTAATGGTTGAATAAACTTTTTATTGAACCTGGAACTTTTATTGGTGTGATTGAATGTGGGCCTTAAGGGCTCAGTGGCTCCCCCTACAGGTCACAATATCTATTATGTAGTGTCTTCATATCAATCTGTTATATTGTGCCTGCACATCTGTCTATCAAATATTGTTTTTAATATAAAACATTTCTTTTATTCATGCTCGAGACAGGGATGGCTTAAAGTGAAACAAAGGGCACCAAAAACGAAAACGTCAAACAATACACAGAGATTCAATAACAAAACAGAAAAAAAATAAGAAATCCATAGCATTTAACTTCCAGCCAATGTTATAATCGTCTTTAATTTGTGGTATTTATGAGTAGCAGCCTTTAGTCCAGTTCAGTAAGTCCTCACGCGGTGCCTCATTGCTTTCATTAGGCCTTTAATATTAGACTTGAAGCGTTTCTACTTAGACCTCAGCATTATTGCACGGTAACTTTTAGCACCCTGGGGAAACGGCTCTAAAATATTTATCAACTGCAACCTGCCTCTGCATTTCCTCTGCTGCCTGTCAGATAGAAGATTGATGTCAATGTAATGTCCTTTATTGGCATGGCTCCCCTGGTAAATCAATTGCAGTTGACAGCTTTCACTCTTGTGGCTCTTCTAGCTTAGGGACACCATGTGAAATTTAATGATAATAATTAGGTCTTCTGTTCGGACAACTCTTCACCGTTAGGTTTTCAATAAAAAACTGAAGATGAAAAAGCAAATATCTGTAGTTAAACAGAGAATCTGTAGCTGATGTTATGAATAAAATAGTTTGTGGCTTTTTGGACTGACTTGTGATTTTGTAATATTGAAATAAACCCGAGTCCTAATTTGAAGAAAGAAAAGGACTGTTTACTTCATCAGGGGTGGTCTTCACAAAATCTATTACAAAATGTGATTATTTTAAATTGGTAATACAGGGTGAGTCAGAATGAAGTACCCCATTTCTGAAGGTCATTGGGCGAGGTAGAGGCAGCCGAGTGGGTTGGGGTGGCGGGGGGGGTCCTTTGAGGGGCGGTCCGTTGTACTTTTCAGTCGGCCACATACCTTGGTCCGGTGCGCACTGTGCTTTCGCTTTTGAAGCGTTCTTATAAAATTACGAATCCATCATCGCTACTCAACGCACCTTCTGAACGCACTTCAGCATTCCTGCTAACGTTGACGTCCAAAATCGGAAAACAATTCTTCGGTGGGTGGCTAAATTTAGACAGACGGGTACAACATTGAACAGCAAATCTGCAGGCCGTCCTCCGACTGTACGAATGCCTGAAAACTTCCAAGCTGTAAGGGCAACGATTTGCATTGTCCTCGACATTCCAGCACACAAACCTCTTCCCGCCCTTAGGCTTTTCCTACACATCGTCGATTTTGCATGAAGACCTTAATTTCCATCCATACAAAATGATGGCAATGCAGGAACTCACTGAGAGAGACCGGGAGAGCCTGCCTGAGGGGTTGCCAACCAGGATCCCGAGTTGTTTTGTCATGTAGTGGGTGCGGGAACGCACTGTACCAGTGTATGCTCCCCAACTTGACTTGACTTGACTTCTTGTTTTCTTTGATGTAATATTTTCCTCATGTGTTTATGGACAATTGGCCACTAGTCTTTTTTTTGTCTCGGACTATAAATGCTCGGTCGGTCCTGGATGGCAGGTTTTTGTTCCCACCCAGTTGCTTCACAAGAAGTCAATTAATAAGCACTTCCTGGTCAAGCATCAAACCCTTAATTGCTTATTTTAATTTTATACAGCTGCATTCACTGCTTTTAATGGCTCCTTATTAACAATAAGATGCAAATGACAAAGGAACCATCCATCCATCCATTACCCAACCCGCTGAATCCGAACACAGGGTCACGGGGGTCTGCTGGAGCCAATCCCAGCCAACACAGGGCACAAGGCAGGAACCAATCCCGGGCAGGGTGCCAACCCACCGCAGACAAAGGAACCAGTGGTTCTCCATTTAATGTGTTCCCCATTTGCACCTGTGTGTATTCATCATGCACTATTTGGTTGAATAAAATACTTAATTTCCGAAAAACATGAAGGACTGAGAACTGCTTTTTAGGTTACAAACAGTTTGGATGATATTCTTAGAAAAGAACAAGCCATTAGGTGTGGGATTTGTATAAGCAATGTTTGTGATGTGCCATCTGTTTGAATGACAAATGCAATGCATATGTCTCTGTTATATGCCATTTAGAATGGAATTCGTAAAAGCAGTGTTAATGTTTGTGATGCTCCATCTATTAGAATGACAAGTGCAATGCCATATGTATTGTGGCATATGGCCGGTCGTTTATCCCGGCCAATACCACCAGGCCGCCAGATGGAGCCCTCCCTGCAGCATGGAGGTGCCCCGAAGACCAGCGGGGAATCCTGAACAATGGAGTTTTTATCCACAGCCCTACTGGATACCATGGGGGCCGCTAGAGGATGCTGCAGGGAGGAACAAAGACTATTTACCCTACGCCCCAGAAGTACATCCGAGTCACATGGACAAGAGGAATGACGTACTTCCGGGATGAAGAAGAGGATTGTTATCTGACCCGGAAGTGATAAGGAGTCACATGGACTGAAGGATGAGAAACACGTCCGGGTCAGGGACTATAAAAGAGACTGAGAAACACCAGAGCGTCGAGCTGAGCTGGGTGGAAGGGTGGCAACGTGTCTGGGAGTGTGGAGGATTGATTATTGATTATATTGTGGATTATTATATGAGTATTGTTGAGAGGAGGGTGCTTTGTACACTTTGTATTAATAAAAAGTCAAACTTTTGGATTTTTACCTGGTGTCTGACGTATAGTCTGAGGGTTCAAGAGGACGATAGCGCCCTCTGTCTGTCACAGTATATATTATAGGCCATTTGGCATGGGATTCATACAAGTAGTGTGAATGTTTGTGATGTGCATCTGTTGGAAAGGCAAATGCATGCCACATGTCTCTGTTATACGCCATTTAGAAAAGAATTTGTAATGCCAGTGTTAATGTTTGTGATGCACCATGTGTTGGAATGAAAAATGCATGGCATATGTGTCTGTTTTATGACATTTAGGTATTCATAAAAGTAGTGTTAATGTTTGTGAGGCACCATGTGTTAGAATGACAAATGCAATGCGTATGTCTCTGTTCTTTTCCTTTTGGTATGATATTCATAAAAGCAGCGTTAATGTTTGTGATGAGCCATCTGTTGGAATGACAAATGCACCGCATATGTCTCTGTTATATGCCATTTAGAATGGAATTTGTAAAAGCAATGTAAATGTTTGTGATGCTCCAACTATTAGAATGACAATGCCATATGTATATATTATAGGTCATTTGGCATGGAACTCATGAAAGTAGTGCGAATGTTTGTGATGTGCCATTTGTTGAAATGTCAAATGCAATGCACATGTCTCTGTTAAATCCATTTTTGGTATGTCTGTGGTGTTCCGTCTGGTGGAATGACAAATGCATGCCATATGTCTCTGTTATACGCCATTTAGAGTGGAATTTGTAATGCCAGTGTTAGTGTCTGTGATGCACCATGTGTTGGAATGAAAAATGCATGGCATATGTGTCTGTTTTATGACATTTAGGTATTCATAAAAGCACTGTTAATGTTTGTGAGGCACCATGTGTTAAAATGACAAATGCAATGCATATGTCTCTGTTATTTTCCTTTTGGTATGGTATTCATAAAAGGAGTGTTAATGTTTGTAATGAGCCATATGTTGGAATGAAAAATGCAATACATATGTCTGTTATTTTCCTTTCGGTATGGTATTCATAAAAGGAGTGTTAATGTTTGTAATGAGCAATATGTTGGAATGAAAAATGCAATGTATTTGTCTTTGTTATTTTCCTTTTGGTATGGTATTCATAAAAGCAATTTAAATGTTTGTGATGCTCCATCTATTAGAATGACAAAGCCATATGTACTGTATATATTATAGGTCATTTGGCATGGAATTCATGAAAGGAGTGTGAATGTTTGTGATGTGCCATCTGTTGGAATGACAAATGCAATGCACATGTCTCTGTTAAATCCATTTTAGTATGTCTGTGGTGTTCCGTCTGTTGGAATGACAAATGCATGCCATATGTCTCTGTTATATGCCATTTAGAGTGCAATTTGTAAAGCCAGTGTTAATGTTTGTGATGCATATGTCTCTGTTATTTTCCTTTCGGTATGGTATTCATAAAAGGAGTGTTAATGTTTGTAATGAGCCATCTGTTGGAATGAAAAATGTATGGCATATGTGTCTATTATATGACATTTACGTATTTGCTAAAGCAGTGTTAATGTTTGTAATGAGCCATATGTTGGAATGACAAATGAAATGCATTTTATTACTAAAAATGTTTGAGACATCTTTTGGAATGGTGAATACACAGATACACAGACACTTAACTTTTTTTAAGGTGGATGTTTCTATGCTCTTGATTACTTATTCTTCTTCTTCGTTCAGCTGCTCCCGTTAGGGGTTGCCACAGCGGATCATTTTCTTCCATACATTCTGTTGGCTAATGGTACCAGTTTCCGTGCTTATGATTATTTTGTCATTTTTTTTTCCTGCCTTTTAACTCTTATGCACCCAGCCCTTTGGTCAACACAAAGTTTTTTTCAATGAGCTTCATGAAGAGAAGTTGCTTTGCTTTCTTGTGCTGTACGTACCCATGGCTCATTTTAGTTTGTTATTTGTGTTGTGTGGTTTAAAGTCATTTTATTCATAGGTTTAGTACATTTTTGTGTAAAATAAGTAATGACGCATTATTCATTTTTGACAATTTTTCCATTCATTTACATTTTTTGCATACAGAAGTGGGTTACGAATGTCGTTAGGAAAAGAACTCATTCCTATCCACCTGTGAATTGTTTTCCATGATAAAAAGAAAATTTACCACCTGGGTCATTTTTTAGGTGGTCTAAGACTTGTGCACAGCACTGTATTTGCTTAACATTATTAAGATAGATGCTTTATGTTTAGTATTTGCATAACTGCTTGGTATGGCTTTTTTATTATAAAGAAATGAGATTCAAGCACCGATATTTTATGAGGGGGAAAAAAAAACGGACCCTGGCAATGGAAGAACCCTTGTCAGCAATTCTGTTATTCTGACTTTCTGCATTTTCGTCTGTTTTCCTTTCTTTTAAAGTCGCTTTAGTAAGTTATTACAATGCACAATGAGCCAGGGGGCTGTCAGTAACATGACTCTGTAAAACAAGCCTCTTTCATGCGGTGTTCTTTTTTAATATATCTATCAACTGTGACTGTGCCACAGGAGACTCTCCCTTTGCTGTCTTGTCCTTTTAGTTTCTGCAATTATGCTGCAAAATCCACATACTTTCAATGTTTGAGCATAAGAGTGCTCCCTTAGAAATTATAAACCGGGAGCTGCATTTTTCATATATTTCCAACAGTGACATTATCAATCATGTGCCTTTAATTAGTTGCTGTTTGTGGAAAATGCGTTCATGAATAATGCATAACTCTTTTTTGGGAAGATTGAAGGGTTTTACTTCAACCTTGATCGTGAATGTTATGCTGCTGTGTGCTTTATACGCACTGTATAGGCTTTATATATTGTGAAAGAACCATAAAAAGACAAAGAAAAAGGTTTGGGGTTCCACCCCATTAATAATCTCTCTCAAAAATGAGTGCAGAGTAGTCCCAAATGACTGAGTCAAAGACGGGACTAAGTAGGGAAGGCAAATGACTGGCTTTATAGGCGGAGACAAAGAAGAGGAGGGTCCAACGGTGAACAGGCAGGAAGTGAGGTCAGTAGGAGGGCGTGGTCTGGAGACGGAATTGGAACCTGGTTGAGGTTTAAGTGGTTGTCTTTCCTTCGGGTGATCTGCAGAGGAGGGAGAGAAGACATTGGTGCACTTCATCAACCCCTGACATGATGTTTCACCTTTAGTTAAGCTAATTGACTAGTTACCTGTGTCATTTAGAATTGACTTTAAAATACTGCTTATGGTTTACAAAGCCTTCAATAATCTCGCTCCATCTTATGTATATCGGAGTGTCTGACACCTTACATTTCAAATCATAACCTTAGATCCTCAAATGAGGGTCTGCTTAGAATTCCAAGAGCTAAACTTAAAAGAAGTGGTTAGGCGGCCTTCTGCTGTTAGGCACCTCAAATCTGAATAGCTGACCGATAGAAACTCGCCAGACTGATACGGTGGAGCACTTTAAACAACTGCTGAAAACACATTACTTTAACATGGCTTTCTCACAGCTTCATCTTAGTTAAATCCTGATGCTTTGTATATTCAATGAATTATCATTATTATTCATGGTGGCTCCAAAATCCATACTAACCTCTACTTTCTCTTCTGTTCTTTTTCCGGTTTTCTGTGGTGGAGATCTGCGCCACCACCGCCCAATCAAAGCAGCGTGATGTCCATACATTGATAGATTAAAGGCCTGAAGTCCACATGACCATCATCATCAAGTTCTTCCATGAGAACCCTGAATACAATGAGGACTGATTGTAAGGTTATTGATATGTTAGGTAGAATGCCCAGTGGGGGCTGGCTGGGTGGTCTCGTGGCCTCGGAACCCTTGCAGATTTTATTTTTTTGTTTTTTCTGTTCTCCCCGGCCCTCGGACTTTACTTTTATTCTATGTTAATTAAGTGTTCCCTAATTTTAATTATTTGTTTTGTCTTTTTTCTCTTTCTTCATCATGTAAAGCACATTGCGCTCCATCATTTGTATGAAAATGTGCTATAGAAATACATGGTGTTGTTGTTGTTGACTGGCCCTCCACGCACACGTGTGTGACAATATGTGTTACTCGCGGATAAGTCAGGACTTGATTTTACTATATAATTTCCAGGATATTTTATAATGTCAGTCATATGAGTCGAATGCAGAAAACTCCCGCTATTGGTCGAAGAGATTACGAAATGCTAACGCCCAGCTGAGAGAGGAACCACGGAGCACACAGCCTTTTTTTTCTATGTGGCTGTGGCAATGTGTTGTATCAGCGTGTGCTCCTAACCTCTCTCTCTCTCGAGTTTAGGGCTCATCTAATGGTATTTATATAATGAACACGAAATAAATGTACTGTTCGAATAAAATCGTGACAGACGTGTGTTCATGACTAGACAGATTCCATGACAGAAGAGAAGCGAGATGGGAAGAAGGTAGGGTGGAAAAGGCGGGCATGGGGACTGGAACCCGGCAGTGATGTCACTCACCTTCCTGTCGCCAGTCATCAGTTCTGCAAAAGAAAGGAGAAGAGAGGCATTAGGCAACAGCGCCAACCCCTGACTTGGGGTGGAATACCATTAGATGAGCCCTAAAGTCAACTCCCAAGTGCATATGTATGACAATATATATAAAGTAGAGGATGTAAGTATTGAACATGTCGAAATTTTTTTCAGTAAACATACCGTACCCGAAAAATTGATCATAAAATCAGACCCCGACTTATACGCCCGTTCAAAAATACGACACTTAACCTATCTTTTGGGCGGCACGGTGGCGCAGTGGTAGCGCTGCTGCCTCGCAGTTAGGAGACCCGGGTTCACTTCCCGGGTCCTCCCTGCGTGGAGTTTGCATGTTCTCCCTGTGTCTGCGTGGGTTTCATCCGGGTGCTCCGGTTTCCTCGAACACTCCAAAGACATTCGGGTTAGGTGGATTGGCAATTCTAAATTGGTCCTAGTGTGTGTGTCCTGCGGTGGGTTGGCACCCTGCCCGGGATTGGCTCCTGCCCTGTGTTGGCTGGGATTGGCTCCAGCAGACCCCCGTGACCCTGTATTCGGATTCAGCAGGTTGGAAAATGGATGGATGGAACCTATCTTTTTTTTTTTACATCTTCTTGCCTCCTCCAATCTCGCACCAGTTTCTCAGACACATTAAATTTTGTTGTAGCAGTGCAGTCACCAATTTCTTTCACGACTCCTACAACTTTTTAATTTAAAACCAGCTTCATATTTTCTTCTGATCGAACATTCCATCGAAGATAAGGGATGCTCTTACGATAAAAGTGTATGAGGGTGCGAGATACAAAAAACACAAAATGGTGCAAACGTCGCTTTGGAATAGTTCGGGTATTACCGTGTGGTCACATAGGCACAATACATAGAAAAAAAAGGCTTTGCGCTCCGTGGTTACTCTCTCAGGTGGGCGTTAGCATATCGTAATCTCTTGGACCAATATAGTGAGTTTTACGCATTCTACTTTTACGACGACATTATAAAATACTGGAAATTATACAGTAAAATCAAGCCCCGACTTATCTGCGGGAGAACTTAAACACGAGTATATACGGTATTTTCAATGAGGCTATTCACATGAAATTTTCACCGGATATTGATATTAACTCAAGAAATCCATAAATATAAAGAATTAGCAAGGCATCCAATTTCTCTGTTTCTGTTGACTTGTCAAGCCTGCTCCTGTTGTCAGAAATCTTGGTGTTTTGTTTGATTCGTCACTTAATTTTGAGCTACACATTAGGTTTCTGTCCAAAATTTCATTCTGTCATCTCCGTCACATTGCCCGCCTCCTTCCATTTCTGTCCTTTAGTGATGCTCCAGCTCTGGTTCATTGTTTCATAATGTCTCGTATTGATTACTGTAATTCCCTCTTCATCTGCCTTACCTGCAAAATCTACACAGAAGCTACAGTACATTCAGAACTCCGCAGCCACACAAAGCGTTCTGCTCACATCTCCCCTGCTCTCTCCCAACTTCACTGCTTACCGGATCCATCAAGGATTAAATTCAAGATTCTGCTTCTCACCTTCAAAGCCCTACATAACCTTTGCTCCTCTTCTACCTCTCTCATCTCCCAGCTCCATACACTCCTTGCCGCTCTCTCAGGTCCTCACTCAGTAATCTCCTTACTGTCCCACACACCAGACTCTCCACCCTGGGTGGCTCTCCGGAAATGTGTTCTTTTGAAATTGCGGCATGTTGAGTAACCGAAAAAAGATAAAAGGTGATATCCCTCCCATCGTGATTACGGCGGTATAAGAATCACATGAGAAAAGTATATTTTAGCTTACTTTACTGACGGTGTTTACGCGGTTACAGACGGGAAGCCTATGACAGACTCTATCCAGGTGTGGGAGTCTGGATCTACACAGTCTGCCATTTTTCGTCACCACGCTGAGAGGATTTCGGACGGAGGTCCGACAGCTTCAAAGGGTTTGGCTGTTGTCCAAGCCTTTTATTCTGTCTGGTTCACGTGCTGGTCTTCTCTGGTCTCCAAACAAGGACAGTAAAGACGTAACCCCACCTCCAACAAGAACAGTACAATGCTCACACTGCAGTTCTCATTCTCCCAACAAGGAAAGAAGATTTTGTGCTGACAGAGGACAGAAGTATACTGTTCTGTCTTTTGGCTGACTATACAATCCTCCAGTTGTCTTTGACTATCTAGTCCCATGCTTGGCTGGCAATTCTACAGTAAATGCTGAGCTCCTGTGTTCCATACTTGATCTGCCTGTATGAATAAATACATACCAGTGTGCATAGAGACTGTGACATTAAACTTAATCTTATAACAAGGTCCTTCAGTGTTATGGCCCCTCAACTCTGGAACTCCTCTTCCTCAGGCTCTCCGAGTGTGCTCCTCTTGCTCCACCTTTAAATCTCAGCTCATACTTTCCTCTTCGATGATTTTTTTTATATTTTTCTCCCCATCTATATGTAAAGCGACCTCGGGTTTGTCAAAGACGCTCTATAAATGCAACTTATTATTATTATTATTATTATAAACAAAGGTGGAATGAAGAGGGAATAATGTATTGAACATGCTAATTTAATACCTAGTGGAGAAGCCTTTGTTTGTAATGACAGCTTCAAGATGCCTCCTGCATGAAGAGACCAATCGCCTGCCGCACTCATGTGTGATTTCAATCCATTCTTCTAAAGTGATAATCTTTAAATCTTGACGATTCCTGGGGGACCCTCTTATGAACCCTAATCTTTAGTTCCTTACACAAATGTTCAATTCGATTTGGGTCAGTTGACTGACTGGGCCATTCTCGATGGGAAGAGGCGGGGCCCGTGCTGAGCACAGTGGGCGGGGTCACTTGCCCTGAATGGGTGGGTTTTCAGGTGGAAAAGGAGAGACAAGTAACTTTGAGCGCCCCCTCTCATCCCAGGGTGGTACAGCATACCACAACAGAGCCGGGAAAGTGATCTCCATGAAGTGCAAGGAACTCTCTGTGGATCTCCGCAATCAAAATTGTGGTGAGGCACAGATCAGGGTTAGGGGCTAAAATCATTTGTAAATCTCTGAGTGTTCCTGTGACACCCCGGGCAAAGGACCCAGTTGTACAACTCCTGACTTGAAGTGTCAGTAGACGAGACCGAGCAACCAAGGGATGGAGTAAGAGAGACTCAGACTAAAAAAAAAAACTAATCAAATTTAGGAATCTGTTTTACTCCAGCAGCGTCCATACTATTTTACAAAGAAATGTCTTGCAAAAAAAAAAAAATATTTACAAAGTCCAATGCAAAGACACTTCCCAATAGAAAAACCAGTGCAGTCTTCTTATATAATACGCCGTGGCTGTCCGTTTGTCTGTCCAGGATTTTAAATCACCTGTAGCTCGCAAACCGCTTCACCTATTGCCCTGAAATTTGCTACACATATACTGTGTGACGTCTACTATCCACTCTCAGGGTGATGTTGGAACTCCAAGGTTATTCCTCTTTTTATTTTTATTTTATTTTATTGTAGAATCAACTCTCGGCAGCGGCCAGCAGGTTGGCCGTGCTGCGCATGCGCCGTTCTCATCCCTATCACCTTCGCCGCCACTTCCTCTACCTCTTCATATCTTAAACAACTCTTGAGGCAGATTGAAGACTTAAGTGCCAGCTTCAGTGAATAATTAAGGAAAATGTACTAAGTAATTGCAACACAAACACTGACTTAATCAGTTTTAATGCAAAAAGATGCCGACGGAAGAAGATAAGAAGCGGGCCACTAGAGTGGAGAAAACTAGAGCTGCTCATGAAGCAGCAAGAGCATCAACCTCTGAGCAAACGAATGATAAACGTACAGAGAAAGGGGATGAACACTAGGAGTCAAGTCAAGGGTCTTCACTGCACGATATCGTGCAGTGCGCCATTACTGGTGTTATAATATTTACAGTGGCTTTCAAATCAAAAGTGAAGAAAAGACCAAAACAGAGGAAAATTAAACTCTTCCACGTTCTTCATCCAGCTACAAAATGGATCACGAAGAACAGGCTAAAAAAATCAAAGCAAAATGAATCAACTAAGCACCTACTATATACACAAAGAACAGTGCAGTGGAACCTCGGGTCACGACCGTAATTGGTTCCAAAACTCTGGTCGTAACCCGATTTGGTTGTGACCCAAAGTAATTTCCCCCATAGGATTGTATGTAAATACAATTAATCCATTCCAGACTGTACAAACTGTATATAAATATATTTTCTTTAAAGATTTTTAAGCACAAAAATAGTTAATTATACCATAGAATGCACAGTGTAATAGTAAACTAAATGTAAAAACATTGAATAACACTGAGAAGAACACCCAGGCTCCCTGCTCAGCTGGACACGAGCCTGTGCTCGCTCGTTCACTCACTCTCTCTCTCTCTCTCTCACTCTCCCTCTCTCTCTTGCTCGCTCACTGTCCCTCTCTCTCTCTCACGCTCGCTCACTCTCTCTCTCTCTCACTCGCTCTCTCTCGCTCATTCACTGTCCCTCTCTCTCTCTCTCTCACGCTCACTCGCTCTCTCTCACTCGTTCACTGTCCCTCTCTCTCTCTCTCTTGCTCGTTCACTCTCTCTCTCTCTCAGTCTCTCTCTCTCTTGCTCGTTCACTCACTCTCTCTCTCACTCTCTCTCTCTCTCTCTCTCTCTCTTTCCCTCCTGCACCGGCTTTCTCCTCCTGCTTCCTGCCTTCTCTTGCAACCACCCTTTCTTTCCTGTTCTCTTCTTTTTCCCTTTAGCCAACTCGCACTTCTATTTATGAAGAGGACGTGGTAGTCGTGGCAATCAGCAGCTCCTGGGAACAATTACGGATGCGGACCGCTTCTCTCCTGTGCACTTAGGCACATCACGAACTCCTCAGGAACCGCTTTGGCCACACACCACCACGCCCCCTCACTAAGCCTTGTTGACTGGCCTTTTTGACGGGTGCTGTGGACCCGCTATACCACAGGAGGAAGCTGGGTTGAGAGGTGGTTACAGTTTTGAGGGAGAGTCCCTCTGAGTGATGCACCAAGAACAATGTACAGCACAGGGAGAGACTGAACACATGCGGAAATCATCGGCGCGTACGAACCGGAAGGGAAACTGGCTTGTTTATCACCCAAGTGTGTGGTTGTGATCAGATGCAAAAGTTTGGCAAACTTTTTGGTCGTAACCCGATTTCTACGTGTTCAGAGATGTTCGTGACCCGAGGTTCCACTGTATGTGTCTCTACTACTCCATTAATTAAATAAATCAGTAGCACAGATCTACACTACAGCTTGAAGACCTGGTCAAAAGACGACCTCTGGCGTTTGGACCCTGGTTTTATATCGCAAGCCCATTTGACCATCCAATCCGCCTTTACGTTTCCCGCGGACTTCCACGTCAGGATGTGCACCATTCATGAGCACCTGCTCAGGTCCAGTCCACCATATTTAAATGTTCTCTCTCTCTCGCGCGCATGTGCACCCGTCTGCCTTGGTGACTTGTGGGCTCCACATTCAGCCTCTGTTAAGTAAGAACTATTTTACTTTCTCCCGCGTTCACTCCTATACTTTGCCACACGTGTGAATTCCCTTTTTTGCCAGCTACTTTAAAACGAAGCTTTCCATCCTTCAGACCTGTTTCTCTGATTTTTGTATACCACTTTCGCCCTCTCTCTCTCCTCCAGCGGTTACGGAAGCGCGCCTCGGCACATTGGCCATCAGAAACTGCGAGCGCGCTTGAAAAACGGCCTCAGAAGCGCGCCTCAGCGTCGGCAAGTTTGATCCCCACGGCTTGCTCTCAGCCCATCGAACATCCTGGCGCTCAAACCGCCGCTAAAACTTTCTGCTGCTTTCCAAACGTCCATGATAAGCCGATCAACTGTCTCTTTATTTGCATTATTTACGACCTCTGAACTTGGCTTATCACAGTTTCTAGGAGCACAGGGGTCTGAAGAATTTTGAAATGGAAGAGATTTGGAAGCACCAGGATTCTTTATAGAGTTGGCTGTTAGGAAGAAGGTGACCAAGAACTCAATGGTCACTCTAAGGAAGCTTCAGAAGGCCTTTGCTGAGATAACAGAACTTGTCTGAAGAACAGCAAACTCAGGTGTACATCAGTACAGTGGCAGAGTAAAATGCACATGAAAGAATTTAAAGGACTTAATAATATTCTGGTCAGATAAGAGAAAAGCTGAACTCTGTGGTAGGAGAAAAATGGTGTTTTCTGTCCTATTCAGCTCCTACTGTGAAGTATGGTGGTGGCAGCATCAGGCGATGGGGGTGCTTCTCAGCAGTAGAGGGACTAGTCAGAATTGAGGAGAAGGATGAATGGAGCCAAATAAAGAGGGGGTCCATATAGGAAATCTGCTCCAGAGAGCGCATCACCTCAGACTGGCACGGCCATTCACCTTTCAGCACAACAATGACCTAAAACATACTGCCAGGACAACGCTGGAGTGACTTCGGGACGAGTCTCTAAATGTTCTTAAGTAGCTCGGCCAAAGCCCAGACTTAAACCCCAGAGAGCATGTGTGAGGAGACCTGAAGATGGCAGTTTACAGGCTTGAGAGCATCTGCCAGGAAGAATGGGATGAACTGCCCAATTCCAGCTGTGTAGAACTTGTAGCGAATGAAAGCTGGAAATGCTCCCAGGGGGGCTTCACCAAAGCACTGAATTAAGGGTCTGAATACTTCTATGAATGACAGATTTCCGTTTTTGATTTTGAATAAATTTGCATCCTTTTCTGAAAACATGTTTTCATTTATGTCAATTTAGGCTCCCCTTGGGATTAATAAAGTATCTATCTATCTATCTATCTATCTATCTATCTATCTATCTATCTATCTATCTATCTATCTAGGTTACTGATGGGTAAAAATGTCAAATCTATCTCTGGAAAAATAAATTTACAATACAATACAATATACTGTGCATAAAGTGAAAAGGTCTGCTGACTTTCTAAATCCACTGTATGTAACTTTCCCCTCATTACATTTTCTAACCTGCTTAATCCAGAGCAGGACTGCAGGGGGTGCTGGAGTCTATGCCAGAAAGCATTGGGCACGAGGCAGGAATAAAACCTAACAGGGTGGCAGTCTGCTACATTATTATTATTATTATTATTATTATTATTTTGTCATGTTGCGTCATTTTCTAACCAGCTTAATCCAGACTAAGGTTGCAAGGAGTGCTGGAGCCTATCTCAGTCAGCACTGGGTACAAGGCAGGAACAAACCCTCACTGGGAGCCAGCCCATCACAATATTATTATTATTATTATTATTATTATTATTATTATTATTATTATTATGTCATTTTATAATATTTTCTTAATCCAAACAAGGGTTGCAGGGGGTGGGTGCTGAAGTCTATTCCAGTCAGCACAGGGCACAAGGCAAGAACAGAACCTGACAGTGTGCCAGTCTGCCACATTATTATTATTATTATTACCAGGGGGGCAAGCCCCCCTGCTTGCTTCGCTTGCCAACCCTACCCAAGGCCTGCACTTCACATCTCTGCCTCTCGTGTTATAAAGAGGGGGGCTGAACGCACCCCAAGTAGACACGGTTGCTCCTCTGAAACCCCCTCTTAAACGGTGATACAATGGGAAACAAATACAGTTGTTTTTTTTACCTCCTTTTTGCTCGATCAGCTGCTGGCTTGCTGCTGCTGCTGTGCCATGTGATCTCCATCTCACGCGGCACTTCGAACATTTAAAAGCCTGTACAGCAGCTGTCCTACTCTTTGTCTTTTATTTCCGGCCCCAGGCTTTTGGCACAAAGTCTCATCTCTCATTCTAATTTAAAAACAGAAAAATAATCTGAAAATCTAACAACATCACATTAAACTTTGATAAATTCTGAAAAGAATGATACCAAACCTATATATGTATGTCATGTTATGTCATTTTCTAACCAGCTTAATCCAGACCAGGGTTGCAAGGAGAAATGGATCCTATCCCAGTCAGCACCAGGTACAAGACAGGAACAAAACCTGACAGGGAGCCAGTCCATCACATTATTATTATTATTATTATTATTATGATGTCATCGTATGTCATTTTCTAACTACCTTAATCCAGACCAGGGTTGCAAGGAGTGCTGAAGCCTATCCCAGTCAGCATGGGGCACAAAGCAGGAACAAACACTGAACAGGGTGCCAGTCCATTACATTATTATTATTATTATTATTATTATTATTATTATTATTATTATTATTATTATTATTATTATTATGTTGTGCTACATCATTTATTAATCAGCTTAATTCTGCCCAGGAAGGAAAGGAATGTTGGAGCCCATCCCAGACAGCACAGGGCACAAGTCAGGAATAAACACTGAACAGGGTGCTAGTCCATCACATTATTATTATTATTATTATTATTATTATTATTATTATGTCATGTCATTTTCAAACTGCTTAATTCAGCTCATGGGTGCAGAAGCCTATCCCAGCAAGCACAGGGTACAAGGCAGGAACAAACACTGACGAGGCACCAGTCTATCACTGAGGGAACACATGCACAAACACACACACACACACACACACTAGGGCCAATTTAACATCACTAATCCACCTAACCTGCAAGGGGTCGAAAAAGCAAACTCCACTCCGGGACACAAACCCTGGTCTCCTTACTGTGAGGCAGCAGCACTACCACTGTGTCACCAGGCCGCTCTCAGACAGAAAATGAGAGGCCTCACATAGCCCACAAGGGAAGGTGCTATGCATATATATTTGTGTGGGTGCGTGTATTTTTTTTTTTTTTTATATATTTATATATATATATATATATATATATATATATATATATATACACATACTGTAACAAGAACGACAAACAGACATCATAAAGGTTTGGGGCAGCCACCCATATAATATGCCTATAAATAGTTACAAATTGTAAGTTGTTAACAAGATGGAGTCCAAAACAGAACTGTTGCTTATAGACAAAATGGTGGCTTTAAAGGCCAGTGTAGGAAGTGATGTCATCAAAGGCACCGGAAACGGAAGTGGCATCATCAAAGGCACCAGAACCTAACGGGATTTCCTGAGAATGGTGTGCAAGGGATCGAGAAAGACAGTTAGTGCACCCTGCCGCCCCCTGGTTGGATGTGGAATTACCATTATTCAAGTCTTATGTTGACTCCTACTCGTACGTGTATGACTATATATATATATATATCCATCCATCCATCCATCATCCAACCCGTTATATCCTAAATACAGGGTCACGGGGTCTGCTGGAGCCAATACCAGCCAACACAGGGCACAAGGCAGGAAACAAACCCCGGGCAGGGCACGCACACACACCCACACACACACCCACACACTAGGGACAATTTTGGATCGGCAATGCACCTAACCTGCATGTCTTTGGACTGTGGGAGGAAACCCACGCAGACACGGGGAGAACATGCAAACTCCATGCAGGGAGGACCCGGGAAGCGAACCCAGATTTCCTTACTGCAAGGCAGCAGCGCTTCAACTGCGCCACCGTGCCGCCCATATATATATATATATTGTGAACGCTGGCCCCGGCACAGACAGACGGACAACATTTTTGCACCACACACCGTTTATTTACACACTATATACAAGTCTTTGTGCACTCACAACCCCAGTGCCTCCAGCACCGATTTCCCCAAAGTCCAGGGCCCACAGTCTCTGTGCCTTCCTGGCCGCCTCCCGTCCTCTCTCTCCAGCTCCGTCTGCTTCCTCCCGACTTCCACCTCCTGACTGGAGAGAGGCGGCCCCTTTTATGGGGACCCGGATGAGCTTCAGCTGCTTCCCGGCACCTGACGTTGGCCACACCCCTGTGTGGCGGAAGTGCCGGCTGCGCACCCGGAAGCCGTCCGTGCATCCCCAGTCGTCTTCCCCCCGGCACTTCCTGGTGTGGCGGAAGTGCCGGGCTCTCGGGATAGTTAGGCACTGGGGCGCCGCCTGGCGGTGGCCACGGGTCCCTGCAGGGCTGGGCTTCCAAGCCCTGTACCCGAGGCTCCCTGCATAACCAGGACGGACGCCCCCACTCGGTCTGGAGGAGGCACACGCCCTCCTCCGGTCCTCCAAGGCGTCCTGACCGGGCTCCAGCCCCGGCCGAGGACCAGATGGGATAAACTGGCATCGGGGCGTCGCCTGGCGGTGACCACGGGCCCCTACAGGGTAGGGCTTCCATGCCCTCGACCCGTGGTCCCCAACAGAACCAGGACGGACGCCCCCTCGCGGTCTGGAGGAGGCACAAGCCCTCCTCACGTCCTCCTGGGCGTCCCGGCCGGGCTCCAGCCCCGGCCGGGGACCACAATATATATACTGCAGAAGATTTGAACAGGTTTCCCTTACAGAGGCAGCAGACATAGCCACTGTATCACCATACTGTCTGTAGGACATGTGAACAGTTATTTGCAATTGAATTTATTACATTTACAGAATTTTCAGAGTGGATGACCTTAGCCGCATTTCACTGGGAGACTTTCCTACCCTTCCACTCTAAGTTCTGTTTTGCTGTATCATTTGTTTTTTTATCGTTTAGGACTTAGCTGTTCCATCTGCACAGACCCTTCAGTTTGACACTTTTTTAGCCGTTACAGAGCTATGTGGATTGAACTTTTTGTTTTTTGTTCCTACGCCAGACACCAGCACATCTGCAAAACGTAGGAGTTCACTAAAGGCAAAGCACAGTTAGGCGATAAAAAAATGAGCTGTCCTTGATAAATGCTGTTCAATACACTGACCTTTGGATCGTGATGATGCCAGCAGATTAAAGACTTACAATTATATTTGAGCTGGAGTGAAAGCCAAAATGGGCAAAACAAGTACTGACATAGTAATTAGGCAGAATGCTTTTAAGGACCGCATCTGAAAGATGTGCGTTTTTGGATTTTTTTGAAACAGAAGGATATAATTAGTTCTTAACTCATCATTACCTTCAAGCAGAAAAAAATAACCAGTGATATTACATTATTAAAAATGGAATGGTGTGCGTCACAATCCATAAATTGCACCTTTTTGTTTTTGAAAGTGATTGCAAGAGATTTAAATGTGAAGGCAAGCTACCAGCATCTACCTTTCTTCAACCTATATGTTTCATTACAGTGTTTTAATGCTCCATAAAGTACAAACTGATCGGGGCAAAACAATTACATGTGGCCACCTCAAGAACGACAGCAAAAATAACCATAAAAAAGGGCCAGCAACACTACGTACTTATTTACTTACTGGCTATTCTCAAATACAACAATACAAAAACTGAGGTAAGTGAGAATGAAAATGTATTAATGAATGAAAAGGGAACGTACAGCTCCCTCCATAATGTCCGGGACAAAGACGCACTTCTCCTTGACTTCCCCCTCTGCTTCACAGTTTAAAATGACAAATCAAACTCAAATTCAGACATCGTGATTCAAGTGCACACTGCAGACTTTCATTTAAGGGGATTTGCAGACATTTCTGTCACATGACACTTTTTCTACACGGTCCCCCCATTTTAAGGCACTGTAATGTTTGGGACACAGCAATATGGCAGGTCTATTAAAGCCGCTGTCGTGTTTAGGACTTTGTCACATGTCCCTTACATGAAGCGACTGCCTGAAGTCAGCGATTTGCAGACATTATCAGGTGCTGAGGGTCTTCAATGGTGATAGTCTGCCGAGCCTCTCATGCAGCCATCTTCAGCTCCTGCTTGTTTTGGGGGGCTTGTCCCCTTAAGTTTTTTCTTCACCATATGGAAGACCTGCTCAATTGGAGTGAAATAGAGTGACTGGCTTGGCCATTTCAGAATTTTCCATTGTTTAGCTTTGATAAACTCCTGTGTTGCCTCAGCAGTCTGTTTGGTTCATCATCTTGTTGAAGGATGAATGGCCGTCCAGTGGGTTTGGAGGAATTCTCTAGAACTTGAACAGATCAGGTGTTTCTACACACCTCAGAATTCATTGTGCCACTGCCGTCAGCAGTTCCATCATCAAGTGTGCCAGGACCTGTGACAGCCATACATGTCCACCCCATAACGCCCCCAGCACCGCCATGTAGTGCGTAGTGATGATGGATTCATTGTTTTTGAAGAACTCTTGGACAGCAAAAGCACAGTGCGTACCGGACCAAGGCATGTTGCCTACTGGAAACTACAAGGGATCGCCTATCAAAGGACCACCACCACCACTATCATCCCAACCCACTCAGCTGCCTCTACCTCGCTCAATGACCTGGAGAAATGTAGTACTTCATTTTGGCTCACCCTGTATATTCTACCTTCTTTCAAAGCCCTTCTCCATTTTTCCTGGTGCTACACGACACAATATCATCAGCAAAAATATATCAACAGATTACAGTATGTTCAGAATTATTCATTTCAAACTCCTGCTAAAAACACATCTCTTCAATGAATATTATTCATTTTCTTGTATGTAATTTCTACTGTCTTGTTAATGTGTTTATTAAATTGTAAAGTGTCCTTGAGAGTATGAAAGGCACTACATAAATAAAACTTATTATTATTATTAAAAAATCTTGCACCAGGGGGACTCAACACATTCATCACCTGAACAAGGAATGCCGCACAGGTACGCCTAGGGGTCAGCCGAAAGGCTCTGTCGATGGTAATTCCTCGCCAATCCACAGGGTGGCGCTGTATTCTAATGCCTCTTCTCTTCCTCCCTCTACAGAGGGGATGATTGGCAGCCTCCCCAACTCTGATGTCACTTCTTGTGTCCGTCTACCTGGACCCGCCTCTTCCTGCCTGGCTGGCACTTAACTGGAAGTGCCACCATCTTATATAGTGATGTTATTTTGCTGAAAAGCTTCAATTACTTTTTGCCATTACAGTATACGGGGGTTGCAGTGTCACCCCAAATATTTATCTTTGCCTTGTCCTCTTTTATAAGAGGTAAGGACTTTCTTTATCTTTACATGGATAGCTGCTACAATTAAAACTGCAATAAAATATTCTTATTTAAGTCTTATTTTGACAGGCAAAAAAAAAAAAAATGTGCATAATTGTGTAGACACAGATGGATTTAAAAAGAAAAACTTTTTCCTCTGCAATGTAAAAAGCCATTGTTTGAAATTATTTCCATATCCCAATACATCTTCCATTGTTTACCCACTTGGCACACTCGCTTGCACAAACTATACTATAATTTGCTTCATTTCATATCCATGTTAAGCTCAGTGATTTTCACTCGCCGATAAAGCAATGTTTGCAGCTTGAGGAACAGCTGGCTACGGAAATTCATAGCACTTGTGAAGGGTAATTTAATATTCATTTTCAGTCTTCAATTCTATTTTGAATACTTTCAGTTCTGTTTGTCCTGATGCTTAAGGGTGCCTTTAGATTGGTAATTTTTACAACCGTATAAGTAAATGCAAGAGAAGAAAATAAAAATGAAACAAAAACTGCAGACTACGAACCACAGGATGATGTGTTTATAATCCTGGAAAAAAAAAAACGAAGATGTCCAACCAGAAAGAGCCAAAGTAACAAAAGTAACCAGCAACAAGAGCCAAAGCACGCATCTTGGGGGACAAAGAGCCGTTTTCTAAAACAGATGTCCAGTTCTTGTGGTGAACTCATTTATTCAGACTGTTTTAACGTCCCATTGTATCGACGGCTTCACTGCCCTTTGCTCTGATGGCGATTAATGTACAATTGTGTAAAAAATCTTCCAAGAAAGACACGCAAAGTCGAATAGACAACCCGACACAAACCTTTAAATGGAGAGCAGCTGCGTCAATGACAGTAACACAATCAGTAACATCCTATTTAATGAATCCGACTGACAGAGAGCTCACCAGCTGTTTTAGACTTGAAATAAAAAGGACTTCAACAAAATGTCTTCAACCTCACACTCTTACCAGCCGCACTGTCAGCAGAAATATTTATAGGAAAGGTTCTTGTTACCATTTCAGAAAAAATAAAAAAATAAAACTTTATTTGTCCCTGGGAAGAAATTTGGCTTTTTAAAGAAGCTCCTTAGATAGATAGATAGATAGATAGATATGAAAGGCACTATATAATAGATAGATAGATAGATAGATAGATATGAAAGGCACTATATGATAGATAGATAGATAGATAGATACAATACAGTACAATACAGTTTATTTGTGTATAGCCCAAAATCAGATAGATAGATAGATATGAAAGGCACTATATGATAGATAGATAGATAGATACAATACAGTACAATACAGTTTATTTGTGTATAGCCCAATGGAAGAAACCTTAGGAAAGGCAGTTCAAAGAGAGACCCCTTTCCAGGTAGGTTGGGCGTGCAGTGGATGTCAAAAGAAGGGGGTCAATACAATACACAGAACAGAACAAATCCTTAATTCAGCATGAAAATAAAAATTTTAGAAATACGGAGCAGAATTTAACAGTAGATGATATCACATAATAAGACTTGGATATCTTTAGAGTCCTGGAGACCTCATCCATCAAGCTGCCTCCCCGATTTGGCCATTCCACGGCTGAAACAGTGCTGGGCCAGCCAATCCAATGAAAGGACCCCTCTTTCCCACAATTCCTGCAATCCTCCATCAGGGATGACTTTACCATAGGCAGGCAAAACAACTTGGCAGGTGGGCCGTGGCACCAAGCGCCACATTTGAGTACCAAGAAGAGAAACAGAATAGGTGAAGGTTAGTATCCAATTATAACTATCATGTTACTTATGTTTTAGTGCTAATGACTAACAACAGAGATGCAGTCTGCACAGTTAATCAGCAGCTCTAGTCAGGGTGTGCTAAACTGAAGTAGTGAGATTTAAAAGCTGAGACCGAAGGGGCATCTCTTATAGAAGCAGGCAGACCACTACACAGTTTAGGGGCCCTGTAACTAAAAGCTCAACCTCCCACTGTTATTTTATTAATCCTTGGAATCATAAGCAGACCGGCATCTTGAGGATAGATAGATAGATAGATAGATAGATAGATAGATAGATAGATAGATAGATAGATAGATAGATAGATAGATAGATAGGAAAGACACTATATAATGATAGATAGATAGATGTGAAAGGCACTATATGATAGATAGATAGATAGATAGATAGATAGATAGATAGATAGATAGATACCTTGTATTTATTAGATTTTTATTTCACTATATAATTATATTTATTATTATAACATGTCCCAGCTGAATTCTGATGAACTGTCACCCTAACTCTACCAGCTTATCTTGCTTTTATGTCTTATAAACTCGATTTGTTTTTGAACGGGGCATCAGCAGAAAAGATCTTCTGTTACTTCACTGGAGTTTAATGTCAGAAGTGTATCCACCATTTTTGCTGATATGGCTGCTGTAAAATGGAGCTGAACTGAACTATTTAGGCCGTTTTAATTTTCTACATGGATACAGTGAAAAGATGCAAAGCCCTGACGTTAATGGAAAAGGTCACTTATGCCCAAGTGGGAATCCTCTGTAAAAGAAAAGTTCCAGTCTGCACTTTAGACATTTTTGTTTAAGCTGCCATTTGACAGTCATTAATGGCAAATTAAATTAAGTGAATTACAGCAGTGGGGTGAAAACATTGCTGCGCAACTAATTCTCATGGGCCAAGACAATTAACTAGGTTAATAATGATTAAAAAGTGCTACAAAAATTCAATTGGGTCTGCTTTTTGCCCAGATCCAATGCTAGGTCCTGGCAATTTTGAATGTGTTTGCATCTGCTTTTATGATTTTTATAAGTTATGGATATTTCTGTTACCCCACAAACACTTTACTTGTATTTAGGAGAGATGCTTTAACCATTGAATCAAGAAATGAGCTGCAGAATCCTGCTATGACAGGACAGCTCTTGAAGGTGATCTAATTTATAACATATTCAGACCCCTTCACGTTCTGCACAGTTTATTGTATTGTTGATTTAATTTTCAATAGCTAAAGTGGGCCATTTTTGCCCATCAAACTATAACCCAAAGTAATACAATGAAAACAAGTCTTCAAATTTATTAGTAATATTAGTAATCAAAAGATGATTGGCTGGGGTGAAGTGGTGGTTGGCGTGGAGTGGTGGCTCTGAGGCTAACAATCAGCGCCGGTGTCTGGAAGGTTGCTGGTTCAAATCCATGTTACAGCCAAAAGAGATCCTACTCTGTTGGGACCTGGAGGAAGGCCCTTAACTTGCACTTGCTTCAGGGGTGCTGTCAAATGGCTGGCCCTGCACTCTGACCCCCAGGAGTATGTGAAAACTAACAAATTCCTAATACAAGAAATTGCATAAGGTGAAATAAAAAACAAAAAGTATTCAGATCTTTTTGCTGTGGCACTCCATATTGTGCTCTGGTGCGTCCTGTTGCGTTATTTCTCCTTGAGATGTGAACAGAACTTGACTGCAGTGCACCTCTGGTTAACTGAATTGATTGGACGTCACTTAGAAAGGCCCAAGTGTACCTGCGTATATGAGGTCCCACAAGTCGCACTGCATGCCAGGCAAAAACCAAGTCACTAATCCGAGGAATTCTCTGTAGACCCCCACGATCAAACTGGGGAACTTATTAAGTTCAAATTCTTGATGTCTGCCTACAGAGTAGTCAATGGGTCAGCATCTCCATGTAAGAGAGAGATGCTTGTTAAGTCCTATACTCTTTCTTGCCCACTCAGGTGTGCTGATGAGTGGGATCTAATGCTGCCACCTCTTCTCTGAACTTTGCCTATTCTGTCAGCTTTTGTCTTTTATCGTTTGTCCGTGTAGGGGCTGGGTGGTCTTGTGGCCTTGGGACCCCTGCAGATTTAGTTTTTTTTTCTCCAGCACCTTGGAGAGGAGAAAGGTTGGGAGCATGCAGTGATTCCAGCGCATTGCCGCGCCCACCTCACGGCCAACCACCTGGATTGAGATCCGAGTGCAGCTGTGCAACGGGTGACACCTCAGCACCACACTGGAACGGTGTGAGGTTTTCTTTACAGTGGCTGGAGTGCCAATCCTGCCACCAACCTCTAAGCTGCAGGGCTGGATGCAGATTAACGTCCTACTCGGGACAGAGCAATGGCTGGTTAAGGGCCTTTTTGTTTTTTCAGATTTTTTTGTCCTCCTGGCACATCGGACGTTACTTTATTCTGTTATTTAATATTGCCTAATCTTATTTTTAATTTTTATAAACTTTTCTTTCTTCACGATTACACGATTGGTATGAAAATGTGCTATAGAAATATGTGTTGCTATTGTGTGCCCACTTTAGTTTGCTTTCTTTCTATCGGCGGGCTTCTCTTTCTGCATTTTTTATTTTCAACCAGTTGTGTTATTTTGTGGTTTGTGTTTTTTTTTTAAGTGTGAGTTTTTAAATTAATTTTTAAATTCATTCATTTTTTTTTTTATGCTTTTTTAAGTGTTCTTTCAGATTTGTTTTCTGTGTTCTCATACATTGCACATTGAAACCTTGTAAGGAGCAAAGCTTCTTCTTCTCCTTTTGGCTGCTCCCTTTGGGGGTCGCCACAGCGGATCAACTTCTTCCATATCTTCCTGCCCTCGTCATCTTGCTCTGTCACCCCCATCACCTGCATGTCCTCTCTCACCATATCCATAAACCTTCTCTTAGGCCTTCCTCTGTTCCTCTATCTTTAGTACCCTTCTCGATATATACTCAGCATCTCTCCTCTGCACATGTCCAAACCAACGCAATCTCGCTCTCTCTGACTTTGTCCCCAAACCGATCAGATCAAAGTGAAGTACTTTAAACATCGGCTGCGCTGTAGGAGTTCCTTCTGGTCGTCTGAGAGCACAGATGTCCAGCTCCAGTCCTGGAGGGACGCAGTGGCTGCAGGTTTTCATACTAACCAACTTCTTCATTAATCACAGTTTTTGCTTCTAATCAACTTCTCTAGCCTTAGTTTTAATGAACTTGACTCAGGCCCCTTAGTTGTCTCTT
The DNA here is from genome assembly GCA_026402145.1 of Polypterus bichir lapradei. Taxonomy (NCBI): domain Eukaryota; kingdom Metazoa; phylum Chordata; class Cladistia; order Polypteriformes; family Polypteridae; genus Polypterus; species Polypterus bichir. The sequence continues at coordinate 2,519,029 of JANRMT010062824.1, read as the reverse complement.
TTTCCCTAATTAGAAGCCCAGCAATAATGAGACACAAAACGAGCCGTCCTGTGACCAGCTCACCTGTGCCCATCACACAATATCTGAAAATAAAAAAAGGTGATGGTCTCGGTAAGGTTGATCTCTCAGGTCACCAAAACATTTTAACAGTGTTCTTAGAAAAAACAGAAAAATCAACAGTTTTGGAAATGTCTGCTGTGGCAGAATGAGAGCAGCAATGAGCCAAGGAAATAAATCTTCTTTCGTCTGCTCCCGTTAGGGGTCGCCACAGCAGATCATCCTTTTCCATATCTTCCTGTCCTCGTCATCTTGCTCTGTCGCCCCCATTACCTGCATGTCCCCTCTCACCACATCCATAAACCTTCTCTTAGGCCTTCCCTGGCAGCTCTATCCTTAGCATCCTTCTCCCAATATACTCAGCATCTCTGCTCTGCACATGTCCAAACCAACGCAATCTCGCATCTCTGACTTTGTCTCCAAACCGTCCAACCTCAGCTGACCCTCTAATGTCCTCATTTCTAATCCTGTCCATCCTCGTTACACTAATTGCAAATCTTAGCATCTTTAACTCTGTCACCTCCAGCTCTGTCTCCTGTGCCACCGTCTCCAGCCCATATAACATAGCTGGTCTCACTACCGTCCTGTAGACCTTCCCTTTCACTCTTGCTGATACCTGTCTGTCACACTCTTCTCCACCCACTCCACCCTGCCTGCACTCTCTTCTTCACTTCTCTTCCACACTCCCCGTTACTCTGTACTGTTGATCCCAAGTATTTAAACTCATCCACCTTCATCAACTCTACTCCCTCAGCATCCTCACCATTCCACTGACCTCCCTCTCATTCACACACATGTATTCTGTCTTGGTGGTCCTACTGACCTTCATTCCTAGAGCATATCTCCACCTCTCCAGGGTCTCCTCAACCTGCTCCCTACTCTCGCTACAGATCACAATGTCATCAGCAAACATCTCAGTTCACGGGGACTCCTGTCTAATCTCATCTGTCAACCTGTCCATCACCATTGCAAATAAGAAAGGACTCAGAGACAATCCCTGATGTAATCCCACCTCCACCTTGAATGCATCCATCACTTCTACCGCAGACCTCCCCACAGTCACACTTCCCTCTTTCATATCCTGTACAACTCTTACATACTTCTCTGCCACTCCCAACTTCCTCATACAATACCACAAATCCTCTCGAGGCACCCTGTCCTTTTAGGGGGCAAACCAATATGCAAAAATTATCTACCATTTAACCATTTCATCTCATCAAATTAAACAAGAAATGAAATAAATAAATCAGTGTGAGTATAAAGAATTCAAAGAATCACATTAATTATAAGAAATATGTTATCTGCTCCCAAAGTGTTTCTGGCTCTTTGAGTAAAAGTGATTAATGAGATATCGGAGTGTCTTTTCATTTTTAAATTACAATGGTTCACTGTGAAAAAGATTTATTATTAAGTCCTATATTATTTTTATCTTAAATGGCCTCTTAACAAACTTTATTAATGAATTGAAATAATCTTGTTTATTATTTAAAAAAAAAAAGTAACACCTATGATACTGTGATAGAAACAGCGAGCCCCACACCCTAACACAAACACACCAGCACAGTCCCAGGTTCAAATAAAGAATAGTTTTCTATTAACCATAATACCTTCAGAATAGCACAAGCACAAACACGGGTTTTTCTTCTCTCTCTTCCACCACCTATATTCACCGCACTGCCCTCCTCCTCCAGTCGAGTGTTGCTCCATGTCCTCTCAGCTCCAACTCGCCTTTTATTGAGGACCTGGGACTACTTCCGGTGCCAGGGCCATTGCCCAATGGAAGTACTTCTGGGTCATAAGGAAATCCCGTATTTTGGGGAGTGCATCTTCCTGCCACTGGACTCCAACTCCCAGCATTCCCTGCTGGTTCCTGAATGGGTGCCGATACGGAGGGCTGCTGCCATCTAGCGTTTGAGGGGGCAGGAATACACAACCCCCAGGGACAGTCCTTCCCTGTCCTCTTCTTCGGTCATGGCCAGGGAAGGTATAAAGTCCATGTCTGGTCAGGACATCTGTCCATTTATTCAGGGCTTCCCGCTCAGGTAAGGAGGCATTCATTACGGTTGGGATGTCCGTCCACCCGTTAGGGCTGCGTAGTCCAGGTGTGACCCCCTTCCCTCTCTTGGATGGGATGCCTTTACGTTCCAACTGGTCCTTCCATCCAGGTAAGGGATCTTCTGGACTCCTGGCCGGGGTGCTCGTCCCTCCTATGTCACTCCTTCAATACATATTAAATATTACTATTAAAATAGAGTTGTCATTAATACTTAGAAACAAATAGCTGTTTATTTTAATTAGTAGTTAGTGTACTTGTTTAGGCAAAGCTTCTAAATAATTAAATAGTCCACCCAGAAATTATTTTTTTTTTTATTTTTTTAACATGTGTCATGCATGTGTGACTAGGGACCACCTTTCGGGGGCTCGACTGAGGTAAGCAGTACCACTCCAGGATGAGAGGGGGCACTGTTGCTAATGGGATTCTCTATATCCCCACACAGCTCTGAGCTGGAAACCCAGTGAGGGCACCCAATTCCAGACAGTGGTGCCCACTCTGGGCCACACCCTATCCAGTCAGGATGCCATTAAAAGGGATGGTTCTAGAAGATGGCATGTCACACCCGACTAGGACTTAATAATGACATGAACTCACATGAAAGAATCCGAGAAATAAAGACAACAACAAAAGGGAACTATATGTGGGCTGACTTTCTGCTTGGCATTAATCGCAAGTGTCATTTATGCTTGGAATTCTAAGTAATTTTGGTTAACCATGGAGTGACATGTAATGATCCGCATTACATTTTAAAACCCCAACAACGCTCTGAACAGTACTCTGCTGCCATCTAGTGGATGAAATGAAATCATGCATATTTTTCTGTAACTTATGAAGGGATGGAGCCTCCAACTAAAAGCACAATGACAACCGAAAAACTGTTAAAGCAGTTTTAGAACAAACTGAAACTCAATCACTGCTCGAATCAAATGATAGTGGTGACGATGTGAATTGTTCATCAGACATTGACACAGAAAGTACAAAATGCATACGGCAGTGCACAACCAAACTGCCATGATATGCCTGGTAAATTTGATCACCGGAAACTTCATCGTGGTGCGCCAGTAGCTGGGTGACATGAACCCTTGTAGGTGTGCAAGGTGGGACGTCTCACAAGAACACAAGGAGTCCTCTTCACAGAGCTTGATGTTTTTTGCCTTGCAGCAACCAGGGACCCTAATAGGGTTACACTTCTGGACTCCAGTTTCCATGAACCCCTCTGGGTGTGCATGGTGGGATGCCTCACAAGAACACCTTGGGATTAATAAAGTATCTATCTATCTATCTATCTATCTATCTATCTATCTATCTATCTATCTATCTATCTATCTATCTAACTAACACAAGGAGTCATCTTCACAAAGCTTGATGTCTCACCTTGCAGCACCCAGGGACCCCAATAAGGCTGCACTTTCAGACTCCAATTTACACGAACCCCTGTGGGTGTGCAAGGTGGGATGCCTCCAGCGGACCACTGCCACCTAACGTATGGAAGATGGGACTCTTCCTGGCCTCTGACTTCTTCTTGTCCATCTCCCTGGCACTTTCCATTTTGTCCCAAGGGATGCCGGTCTTGCCAGCATGGCACTCACAATGGATAAATTGTCATGTCATTGCCTAACCTGCTTAATCCAGACAATCGTCAAGAAGAAAATTAAGAAGACTTTCAAGGAGACTGAATACTTTTGCGTGGCACTGCAGTTCCTCTTCTGTAAACACAATGAAATAGAGGGCGCTCCAGAGGAATTTAGAGTGTGAGAGCCTTTGACTTCAGATTTCTGTACAATTAACGTGTTAAGTTTTGAACGTGTAATCTTGTGATTTGGAACTTAACTACTTAGTCAATAGTTCATGACCTCATTAGGAATTATAAGCCTGCTTAAAGAGTATTAAACATAAATATAGAAAAAAAGGTTCAATCCAATTATCATAAATGTAATATTCTTTTGCACTGCTAATTAAGACGCTCACTTTATTGTCTTCGGTGGTAAGAGATTATTTGTACGCACAGATTAATGGGCTTTCTCGAGTTGTGCCATCCAGGGATCGTTCTAAGCCTTGAGCGTTCATTTTTAGGTAGACTCCTGTACCTTGGCAGGGTGTTTGAATTCATCATTTTTGTCATCCCTTTAGAAGAATATTCATAAGCGCACTGTCACCCTTTTTTTTCAGTTCTTTCGAGACATGCAGTACATCTATTAGTTTCAAACTATCTACTTGAATTTTTTTTTTTTTGAGCTCAGTAAATGGAAATTCAAACACAAACGTTAACTCCAATGTTTAAAATATGCTGCATTTCAATTAAGTCGTTAAGGCAATATATTCCAACGCCCCTCCTCAAAGGGCAAATGACAAAATAAAAAAATAAAAATGAGAAAACCCGTGAAGTCTAAAATTTCAATCAAGATCCTCGGAGGTTACCAAAATGTCAGTATAATAAGAAGAATAAATCAAAGAGTTTGATACAAGCACCACTTGGGCTAAAATGCCTGAAACCATAAATGTCTGTGCAAATTCAGAAAGTCATAAATTATGAATATAAGCACTCATAAATTTGCTGGGATTTTTTTTACAATTCAATCAAAATTAACTGGCCCCTGAGTGATGTGACCTTTTTGGGTTTTTTCTGCTACGAATACAATGCAAGTGAAGATTTACTATTTAATTTAGGTTTTAGGAGATACAGTCATATGAAAAAGTTTGGGAACCCCTCTTAATTCTTTCGATTTTTGTTTCTCATTGGCTGGGCTTTCAAAGTAGCAACTTCCTTTAAATATGTGACATGCCTTATGGAGACAGTAGTATTTCAGCAGTGACATTAAGTTTATTGGATTAACAGAAAATATGCAATATGCATCATAACAAAATTAGACAGGTGCATAAATGTGGGCACCCCAACAGAGATATGACATCAATACTTAGTTGAGCCTCCTTTTGCTCCTTTGAGCCTCTAGACGCTGTCCTCCTATAGCCTCTGATGAGTGTCTGGATTCTGGATGGAGGTATTTGTGACCATTCTTCATACAAAATCTCTCCAGTTCACTTCAATTTGATGGCTGCCGAGCGTGGACAGCCTGCTTCAAATCATCCCATAGATTTTCGATGATATTCAAGTCAGGGGACTGTGACGGCCATTCCAGAACATTGTACTTCTCCCTCCGCATGAATGGCTTTGTAGATTTCGAACTGTGTTTTGGGTTCTTGTCTTGTTGGAATATCCAACCCCTACGTAACTTCAACTTTGTGACTGATGCTTGAACATTATCCTGAAGAATTTGTTGATACTGGGTTGAATTCATCCACCCCTCGACTTTAACAAGGGCCCCAGTCCCTGAACTAGCCACACAGCCCCATAGCATGATGGACCCTCCACCAAATTTGACAGTAGGTAGCAGGTGTTTTTCTTGGTATGCGTTGTTCTTCTTCCGCCATGCAAAGCGCTTTTTGTTAGGACCAAATAACTCAATTTTTGTCTCATCAGTCCGTAGCACTTTGTTCCAAAATGAATCTGGCTTGTCTAAATGAGCATTTGCATACAACAAGCGACTCTGTTTGTGGCGTGAGTGCAGAAAGGGCTTCTTTCTCATCACCCTGCCATACAGATGTCCTTTGTGCAAATTGCGCTGAATTGTAGAACGATGTACAGATACACCATCTGCAGCGAGATGTTCTTGCAGGTCTTTGGAGGTGATCTGTGGGTTGTCTGTAACCATTCTCACAATCCTGTCATATACCGCTCCTGTATTTTTCTTGGCCTGCCAGACCTGCTGGGTTTAACAGCAACTGTGCCTGTGGCCTTCCATTTCCTGATTCCATTCCTTACAGTTGAAACTGACAGTTTAAACCTCTGAGATCGCTTTGTGTAGCCTTCCCCTAAACCATGAGACTCAACAATCTTTGTTTTCAGATCTTTGACAGTTGCTTTGAAGATCCCATGCTGTCTGTCACTCTTCAGAGGAGAGTCAAAGGGAAGAAAGCACAACTTGCAATTGACCACCTTAAATACCTTTTACCACTCGTGATTGGACACTCCTGTCTATGAAGTTCAAGGCTTAACGAGCTCATCCAACCAAGTAATCAGCATTGAGCAGTGACAGGCATTCAAATCAGCAAAATGACAAGGGGACCCTCATTTGTGCACAGCCAGTTTTTCACGTTTGATTTCATTTCATACAACTAAATACTGCTTCACTAAAAATCTTTGTTTGTAAAACACCGCAGAACTCAGATGTTCCTAGGAAATGAAAGACATAGCACTGTTATCTTTTTTGTTGAAAGAAGAGTCAATTATTATGCAGGCTCAGAGGGGGTCCCAAACTTTTTCATGTGACTGTATTGGGGTCTCCTGTTCAGGTAAGGAAATCAATCCATCCTATGTGGCACTTACAGAGCACAAATTAAATAGTAAAGGCAATCACAGTAAAAACAATGGATGCAGTGGCTTATGGGTAGCTTGATTATGCACAGCTCAGCACTCTTCTGTTAGTCAAGCTGAAGCCACAGTCAAATGAACATGAAGGGGATCACATCATTGTTGAACAATGCGCCGCCGTAAGATTACTTTGGGCAGAGGGAGTGAAACCTGCTGAAATTGACAGAAAAATGATGGCTCAGTACGGAAGTGAAAACAGCCAGAACTCAACAAAAAGTTTATGAATGGGTAGAAAAGCGTTTAAGGCTGGAAGAACAACAGTAACTGACAAAGCTCAATCTAGCTGACCTTCAACCTCACCTACACAAACTCAAATCGACAAGGCGAAGGCCAGCATCATAGAAGACCGCTGGATTACGTTGTCCACTATGGTTCTACATTTGGATATCAGCTATGGATCTGCACATGCCATAACACAGGGGTCCCCAACACCGGTCCTGGTGGGTCTCAGTGGCTTCAGGTTTCCATTCTAACCCTTTTCTTAATTGGTGACCAGTTTTTGCTGCTAATTAACTCTTTTTCCTTTTATTTTAATTGAATTGTTTTTTTTAAGATTTGTTCCCCTGAATTACTTCATCTCTTTCCTTAAATGGCACCCAAATAGAAATGAAATGTCAGAAGACCACCTAAGTCAGGGCCTGAAACTCCATCCAGTTGCTTCATTAGGCGCCGATTCTCGTTGTTAATTAAACTCGTTTTTTAATTCCATGGCTTGTTGCAGCTCTCAATATGCAATAGCAGACATTTCTGAAATTGTTGATTTTCTCTTTTGTAAGAGCGTTGGTCAAATGATTTGGGGATCTGAGCAGATCGACATTCCTAAAACCTTCATCTTTCTTTATTTTCAGATATTGTATGCTGGTCACAGTTTGCTGGTCATGTTTTGGCTCATTTTGTATCTCATTATTGTTTGGCTGCTAATTGAGGAAAAAGAAACAATTAAAGGGTCTGAGTCTTCAAGAGCAAGTCAAATAAAATGAATTGAAAAGGAGTTAATTAGGAGCAAAAAATGGTCACTAAATAAGAAAAGGGTGAGAATGAAAACCTGCAGCCACTGTGGCCCACCAGGACGGGAGTTGGGGACCGCTGCCATAGCGCATAATGACATGGGGCACAGTCAAGTTCATGCAAGATGGATACAAAGAAAACTTACTTATCTGCACAAACAACAGCATGTGGAGGTTGCAACCCAATTCCTAAAATGTTACGAAGAACATTAGAACAATCTGGATAAGAACAGACCGTTTAGGCCAACAAAGCTCACCAGTCCTATCCATATAATTCTTCTAAAATAACATTAAGTTGAGTTTTGAAAGTCCCTAAAGTCCTAATGTCCACCACATTACTTGGTCGCTTATTCCAAGTATCTGTGCTTCTCTGTGTGAAGAAAAACTTCCTAATGTTTGTGTGAAATTTCCCCTTCACAAGTTTCCAATTGTGTCCCCGTGTTCTTGATGAACTCATTTTGAAGTCACCATCTCAATCCACTGGATTAATTCCCTTCATCATTTTAAACCCTTCACTCAGGTCTCCTCTTCATCTCCTTAAGGCTCAGCTGTTTTAATCTTTCCTCATAACTCATCCCCTGTAGTCCTGGAATCAGCCTAGTTGCTCTTCTCTGGACCTTTTCTAGTGTTGTTATGTCCTTTTTGTAGCCTGGAGACCAAAACTGCACACAGGACTCCAGATGAGACCTCACCAGTGTGTTATAAACCTTCAGTATAACTTGTACTCCAAACATCAAGGCGCTATATAACCTTACATTCTGTTAGTCTTCTTAATGGCTTCTGATCACTACCTGGCAGTTGATTGTGTCAAGTCCACTACGACTCCTAAATCCTTCTCATAAGGTGTAGTTTTGATTTTCAGACCTCCCATTGTGTATTCAAAACTCATATTTCTACTTCCTAAGTGTAATACTTTACATTTACTGACATTAAATTTCATCTCCCACAATTCTGCCAAGCCTGTCTGCTGTTTAAGTCCCTCTGTGATGACTCAACAGATTCATGATTATCTGCTAATCCACCTATCTTGGTATCATCTGCAAACTTAACCAGCTTGTCACTTATACAGTCTTCTTCTTCTTTCGGTTGCTCCCATTAGGGGTCGCCACAGCGGATCATCTTCTTCCATATCTTTCTGTCCTCGTCATCTTGCTCTGTTACACCCATCACCTGCATGTCCTCTCTCACCACATCCATAAACCTTCTCTTAGGCCTTCCTCTTTTCTTCTTGCCTGGCAGCTCTGTCCTTAGTATCCTTCTCCCAATATACTCATCATCTCTCCTCTGCACATGTCCACACCAACACAATCTTACCTGTCTGACTTTGTCTCCCAACTGTCCAACTTGAGCTGACCCTCTAATATCCTCATTTCTAATCCTGTTCATCCTCGTCACACCCAATGCAAATCTTAGCATCTTTAACTCTGCCACCTCCAGCTCTGTCTCCTGCTTTCTGGTGAGTGCCACCGTCTCCAGCCCATATAACATAGCTGGTCTCACTACCATCCTGTAGACCTTCCCTTTTACTCTTGCTGATACCCGTCTGTCACAAATCACTCCTGACGCTCTTCACCACCCACTCCACCCTGCCTGCACTCTCTTCTTCACCTCTCTTCTACCATCTCCATTACTCTGTACTGTTGATCCCAAGTATTTGAACTCCTCCACCTTCGCCAACTCTACTCCCTGCATCCTCACCACTCCACCGACCTCCCTTCTCATTTGCGCACATGTATTCTGTCTTGTTCCTACTGACCTTCATTCCTCTCCTCTCTAGAGCATATCTCCACCTCTCCAGGGTCCCCTCAACCTGCTCCCTACTATCACTACAGATCACAATGTCATCAGCAAACATCATAGTCCATGGGGACTCCTGTCTAATCTCATCTGTCATTACAAATAAGAAAGGGCTCAGAGCCGATCCCTGATGAAATCCCACCTCCAACTTGAATGCATCCATCACTTCTACCGCAGACCTCACCACTGTCACACTTCCCTCGTACATATCCTGTACCACTCTTACGTACTTCTCTGCCACTCCCGACTTCCTCATACAATACCACAGCTCCTCTCTTGTCACCCTGTCATCTGCTTTCTCCAGGTTCACAAAGACGCAATGCAACTCCTTCTGGCCTTCTCTAAACTTCTCCATCAACACCCTCAGAGCAAACATACTCATCTGTGGTGCTCTTTCTTGGCATGAAACCATACTGCTGCTCACTAATCATCACCTCACTTCTTAACCGAGCTTTCACTACTCTTTCCCATAACTTCATGCTGTGGCTCATCAATTTTATTCACCTGTAGTTACTGCAGTCCTGCACATCCCCCTTATTCTTAAATATTGGCACCAGTACACTTCTTCTCCACTCCTCAGGCCTCCTCTCACTTATACAGTATTCCTATCCAAATCATTTATATATATTAAAAGTAGCAGAGGCCCCAACACTGACACCTGCTGGTCATCATTCTTAACATCACCCAATTTTTATGAGATTCCTCATAACATCACCCTCTGGTTCCTGTGTCTGATCCAATTCTGCAGTCACCTATGCACCACTCCATGAACTCCCACTTGATGAACTCATTTTAAAGTCTCAGTCTCGGACTAACTCTCTTTAGAATTTTAAACACTTCAGTTATGTCACATCTTAATCTTCTTTTGCTTAAACTGTAAAGGCTCAGCTCTTTTAATCTTCCCTCATCACTCGTCCCCTGCAGCCCCATAATCAGCCTAGTTGCTCTTCTCTGGACTTTTTATTCTGCTGCTATGCCCTTTTTGTAGCCTGGAGACCCAAACTGCACCCAGTACTCCAGATGAGGCCTCACCAGTGTGTTATAAAGCTTGAGCAGAACCTCCTTGGACTTGCACCCCACACATCAAGGCGCTATATAACCTGACATTGTGTTAGCCTTCATAATGGTTTCCCAACACCATCAGGCAATTGAGAGTGACAAGTCCATTATGACTTCTAAATCCTGTTATGTTCATCTGCTCACAGTTACAAGTATTGACGGATACGTTGCCTTCAGATTTTTCACTCAGTGTACAGTTAAGTTCTTAAAGTTCACCAAAAACACAAACCTCTTCTAAATATTTTATACTCAGAAGATTTGTGTTAATGAATGTTGGCTCCGTATTTACCGCTTGTTAGAGTCAATAATTAGTTGTAATATTTGTATTTTGAAAGCCCTGCTACTGTATTTAAGCACCATGTAGTGTTTTGTTTCTATTCGCTGTTGATGATGACAGCAGCACACTGAGGAGAATTTGGAGCAAGGACAATTCACTATTCCTTTTTTGGCGTTTAGGTATTAAAAGTGAATTATAGCAGGTGATTATCCTTGTCACCTTGCCTGAAGCTATGATGTTCAGTTTTTACAGAGCTATCAAAAACCTGCTGCGTCAGAGATTAGCATGATTTCAGGTTATTGTCAAGCACAAGAGAGTTTAACTAATGATTCATATGCTACTTTAAATATACTCTATAGGGCAATACAGAACAGTATGGATATATCATCTGCAAATGTTTTTCTAATGCCTGCTCACAATGTTACGTTTTCCGAGAACTTTCTGTATCTCCTACTATCGCTGATTCTCACTTTCAGCTAAAACAGACTCTTTTGCTTATGACAAATATTTTCAAGGATAAACCTGAAATGTATATAAAGCTGTGGAATAAGCCATACTAATGTAGTTTATGAACAGTGGGCAGACCACAAGAAGCCAGGAGAACAGTTGGGGGACCCTGTTTAATTGTAGGCATTGTGCCAAGAACAAAACAACCAAAAAAAAATTTAGATTAGCCGTATTTCAAGGGTGCCATATAAATAAAATGTAGTGTAAGCATCCTGGATGGGGTGAAGCCCAGAGGGAAAGTGACTGTTGGGTCGAGTGGCGAGAGCGAAGAATGGCATGGAGGACTTACGTCAGGAATATGGTTGATTGAAGGGAAGAAAAGGGGTTGCACCCCGAACGGTGGGGCGAACAACTGAAGCAGGGATTTCTGGATGGTTCTGGAAACAGCTAAGAAGGTGTAGAGGGCGTCACACGCATGCGCTTGGGGAACAACTTACAGGCTCGGATAATGACAGTGTTACCCCCAGGTCTCCCGAGGGCGCTAAGCAGTAATGGTATCTCTTCTTCTTTTCCCCCCTGCAGAAAAGAAGATTGACACGCTGCCATCCATGACATCACTTCCGGGGTCAACCCCATCTGTATCCGCCTCTTCCTCTCAGAAACCACTTTAACAGGAACCACTGCCATCTTGGGGCAGACTTGACCGATTCTTGTGGACTAGTCTCACAGTAGCGTTAACACGTGTTTCTTTTGTGTCTTTTACACTATTTATAACATACGGGGTTTGACTTCGGGTGCCCCAGAACCTTTATGAGTGTCACTGTGCTTTCTTACAAGGGGGAGAGATGGGGATTTGAGCTGGGTATGTGAGGTGGGTTATGGGAGTGGCTCCGGAGGTTTTTTTTTTTTTTTT
>JANRMT010062824.1:2493278-2506977 GCA_026402145.1 Polypterus bichir lapradei | reverse complement strand
AGTAGGCAGGATAAGATAGATAGACATATATAGATATAGATAGATGCAGTGGGCTGGCGCCCTGCCGGGGGTTTGTTTCCTGCCTTGTGTCCTGTGTTGGCTGGGATTGGCTCCAGCAGACCCCCTTGACCCTGTAGTTAGGATATAACGAGTTGGATAATGGATGGATGGATGTATTGGTACTTTAAACTTTAAAAAACATGCTGTACACAATCAACACAAACGTTTGAACAATATCACATGAGCCTGGGAAAATGATACTCAATTGGTAAACCATCCAGACAGAAATGGCACAGTGTGAAATTACTATGAATTGTTTATTATTAATCAAGTGTTCAGCACAAACATTTGAGAAATTTCTTTGCAGAGAATTGAATTGAAGTGACGTTAACATATACGCTTTGACGTGATGTAGTGCGTGAGATCCATACACATACATAAACGTGAGGTCACAGAGGGGACCGTGATACTAAATCAGAGGCAAATCCCAACGTCCACTTGTAACACAATAACAAATATTTATAGTTTAGTATAGTATTTATTTATTGACAGCATGTCACAATATGCATAGATTATCATGGGGCTGCTATGCTTGTGGGGTCCCCGGGCAACTGCCCAGTGTGCCCATGCGTTAAGATGGCCCTGGGACACGGTATTTTCCCATGATGGGATTCTGGCTGATCCCTCTGCAATGTATTCCATCTCCTTAGCCTCAAGTGCAGGGTGTCTACGCACGTGTGTGCCAATGTAAATTGTGCAATATGTCTACATTTTTAAAAAAAGCACCGCCCTCTACACAGATGTGAATGAGAGGCATAAATAAATATGATTTTACCGGTGTGATACAGATCACAAGTTTTACCCAGCCGCATAAAAGAGACTCTGTGAAGCGATATATTCTTTGTTTTCCACCCCAATAAAAACCTTTGAGTTCCCAACAAACACTTTAGTGAGTTTGCACGTTTCGCAAATCACTTGCAAAAAAGAATTTTAGCGTCTGTTTTACATGACGATATGCAAACTGAAATCTGCCCGTTTCACTCATCGCTAACAGTTATCCTTGTGGCCATGGGGGTAGAAAAAGGTATAATCATCCCATTTCTACAGGAGACTGGCAGCAGGAAAAGTATCCGGCTACAAAAAATGTCCGGTCCAATAACCCTCTGAGGGAGGCAACTGGTCAATTTGAGTGAACACAAAAAAAGCCCGTTAAATTGAAAAGAGAGGTTATTATTGCAGCATATTTTAAGAAGGTGAATTAAACTGTAACTTGTATTTCCCGGCTTCAGACTTTCACAGGATAAAAATATTTTCAATAAAACTGCCTGCATAATAACTGTAGAAAGCTAGTATATTAATCACGCACGTGAATTGATTAAGGATTAATATTGGAGAAGCAGATTGAATGTATAACTTAATTACAACAGCAAAGTGGATTATCTGCGTTATTGGAAACCAAATTTATTTATCAATAAAAAGAGAGGCTGAGCCGCGTTCCATCTTTGTATTCCAGGAGGGCTTTTTGTCCTGCTAAACTTTCAACTTAACAGACCCGAGGGCCTAAACTAAATTACACCAGTTGGCTCGGGTATCGATTCTGCTGCCCTTATTGATTACAGTATCAATTAACCTGTTTAACTCAATTCATTGTACTTTTCAGGTCACAACAACAAAAAAAAAAAATAACATGGTGTTAAGTTTGAGAGCGAGACTGGTGGAATGGAACATGTAGTGCCTTCAGAAAGTCCTCAGACCCCTTCGTTTTTTTTGCCCATATTGTTATGTTTGCTGCATTGTGCTAAATCATCCATCCATCCATTCATTATCCAACCCGCTATATCCTAACTACAGGGTCACGGGGGTCTGCTGGAGCCAATCCCAGCCAACACAGGGCACAAAGCAGGAAATAAACCCTGGGCAGGTTGCCAGCCCACCACAGGGCTGTCCTAAATCATTTAAATGCATTTTAACCTCATCGTACAACACTCAAAATCCAAGACTGAAAAAGCAAAAACAGGAATTGAGGCAATTGCAATTCGAATTTGGAAATGTATTAAAGAATAAAAACGGAAAAATCGCACTGACACAAGTATTCAGACCCTTTGCTACAGCACTTGAAGTTTAGCTCGAGTGCAGCCCATTCTTTTGCTGATTAGAACATTAGAGTAATTTAGGCAAGAACAGGCCATTCAACTTAATAAAGTTCAGATTGTCGATAAAATACAAAAGCTATCAGGACTCCAGCAAGTACCATATATGCTCCAATAAACGCTGAGTCTCTTATTGTCGCTGGTCTCTAATAAGTGCCAGGCTTCAGAGGGGACGCGGCCAAATAGTAGCCGGTCTCTAATAGTAGCCGGGTCTTTGATATTTGCCTACTAGCGTACATTGTAAGTGTCTGTATCTTTATAGACGTGTATAATACATGAGCATGTCAGCACATTGCATATATAAGAAATACGGATATAACGGTTTCTAAAACTGCTTCATTTTCGTGCCGGGTTGACCAAAATACGGTCGTTATACTGTAATACCGTATAGTAGTGATAAACAGAAAGTGGTACAAATGTGTTTTGCTATGAAGAGTCTCCACGAAGATTCATCACTTTTAACCAGCTGCACATTCCTTATCGTTTTCGCTGTCAACGAGATTAGCCTAGGTCGTCGAACCGGGGATGCTTTTATGAGATTAGCCTAGGTCGTCGGACCCGATACGCATTTACTTATTTTGGACCTGCGAAGCCCTGGATTACAAAATCTACCCTTTGGGCAGAGAGAGGAGTAACAAAGAAAGACCTTCCGTCTTCGTATCTGCTAAAATGGAATTTTTTTGTCATTGCGGATTCGGATGACGAATAGCAGCGAAAGGTACAGAAAGACATTGCCATTTATCTTTAACAGTCTGATGCCGCATGTGAAATTCAAATAAAGTAGCTGTTTGTAATATTAGCCGATATTTTTGTGTACCTACCTGTACCGACACGCGCGAAAAAATATCGTGTTCTGAAGGTTTTTGTTAATAATGGCCGGTCTCTAATAGCAGCCGGTCTCTATTAAGTGCCGGGAGTCGAGGGTAGTATTGCAAATAAATGCCAGGGGCCTCTATTGGAGCATATACGGTATCTAAGAACTTTATTTTAACTAAGGTGCCTCAAGAGGCATAACATGCAAGATGTAGGCCATTAGTTGTAATGATGAATGTGCTAACAATTCTTTTTTCAGACAGAACTTCTATAGATATGAATATACAAGAATATTTTTAGCTGTCCCCCGCGGCTCCACCCACGTAGTAGTGAAACAGGACAGGGATGAAGGCCCTGCCTGGCTCCCCACTACGGACGTCACGCTTCCCCCTCCCCTTGGCTCAGATTAACATGAATATATCGCTCCTGCAAGAAAACTATGATTCTTAGTGTGATGTGGGAAGTCACAAAATCAACCGGAATGTCCAAGCAAATTATTGGAAAAAAGGCCGATTTAAATCTGATAAGTAGTTCTCTTGTTCGCTAGCTAAGCAGAGGTAAGATACGCCTCGAGGCTAGCGTGTGAGTGAGAAGGGCCCCAGCCTGCTGCATGTCTCTCAGATTTGCACAAATAAATCGGTACAGCAAGCAAACTATGATACTTAGTGCGAAGAAAGAAGTTGCATAATCAACCGGAATGTTCAAGCAAATTCTAGAAAAAAACCTGATTTAAATCCGTTAAGTAGTTCTCTCGTTCGCTAGTTAAGTGTAGGTAAGATACGCCCCGAGGCTGGTGCATGAGTGAGTGAGTGAGGACGGCACCACCCCCCCCTCCCCCTGGCCCACTGTATTTCTCTTAGATTCGCTCAAATAAATTGGTACTGCAAGCAAACTATGATACTTAGCGTGAAGAGAGAAGTTGCAAAATCAACCAGAATGTTCAAGCAAATTCTAGAAAAAAATCCCGATCTAAATCCATTAAGTAGTTCTCTCGTTCGCTAGCTAAGTGGAGGTAAGATACTCCCCAAGGCTGGAGCATGAGAGAGTGAGTGAGGAGGGCACCACCCCCCTCCCTTCAGCCTGTTGTGTGTCTCTCGAATTCGTGTAAATAAATCGGAACCAAACTATGATACTTAGCGCAATGAGAGAAGTCGCAAAATCAACCGGAATGTTCAAGAAAATTCTAGAAAAAAAAAAGATCTAAATCCGTTAAGTAGTTCTCTCGTTCGCTAGCTAAGCGGAGGTAAGATACACCCCGAGGCTGGCACGTTGAGTGAGTGAGGATGGCCCCACCCCCCTCCCCGCTGCGTGTCTCTCAGATTCGCACACATAAATCAGTACCGCAAGCAAACTATGATACTTAGCGCAATGAGAAAAGTTGCAAAATCAACCAGAATGTTCAAGAAAATTCTAGAAAAAACCCCAATCTCAATCCGTTAAGTAGTTCTCTCATGAAAAGCAGACAGACAGACACAAAGACAGACGTTGGATTTTATATATTTAGAGATAACATGCAAATTATAGGCAAGTACAGTACCTTAACGTATAAAGGGAGGATGAGTTACACATGAATGATGGAATGTATTAATGGTGCTCAGACTCAAGTTCAGAGAAGTGTCTGCATTCTTTAAAACAGAAAGTCAAAAGTCAGTATATAAAAAAACTTCCCCACCTACCACTGTCCCCCAGAGTTGGTTGCACCTCACCCTACGGAGTCTGGGTGTTTGACACCAGAAGTGAGAGCCCCTTGAGGATGGGAAGACGCAGAGCGGTTCATCAGAAGGTGGTGAAAATCATGTGAAGTGTTCTTGTGCATTGCACTAAAAGCTGTTTTGAAGCACATCACTCAAAAGTACAGCTTTGTCATGATGTCCTCATAATGGACGCTACAAAATAATGAAAACTACGAGACTGAAAGTGATACATCTTGTTCTATGGTATCGACCTTTGTTATAACATTGTGTCTTATGATCATATTATCATCATATAATACAATGTATTTCTCTTTTATAAATCAATTAATTTTAATTTTAATTCTATTTTTAATTTATTATTTGCACTTCATGTTAATAATAATAATAATTCTTTGCATTTATATAGCACTTTTCTCACTACTCAAAGCGCTCAGCAATTGCAGGTTAAGGGCCTTGCTCAAGGGCCCAACAGAGCAGAGTACCTATTGACATTTACGGGATTCAAACTGGCAACCTTCCGACTGCCAGTGCAGATCACTAGCTTTAGAGCCACCACTCTGCCACATGTTGTTACACTGTGGACCCTCTCCTTCGCAGTTTCATCTATCTGTATACTTGTATATGATTGAGATGACAATAAAGTTTGCTTTGACTTTGACTTGATCAAGATTTTTGCTTTTTAAATTTTTTTAAAATTGATAAGGAGGCTAAGGGTTATTAGAATATTTTAGAACATTAAAACAATATAGATGAGAACAGGCTATTCAGCCCAATAAGGCTCCTATACATTGAATTCTTCTAAAATAATATCAAATGGAGTTTTGAAAGTCCCTAAAGTCCTACTGTCTACCACACTACTTGGTCACTTATTCCATGTATCTGTGGTTCTCTATGTGAAGTAAAACTTCCTAACGTTTTTATGAAATTTACAAAGTTTCCAACTGTGTCCCCGTGTTCTTGATGAACTCATTTTAACGTAACCATCTCAATCCACTGGACTAATTCCATTCATCATTTTAAACACTTGAATTATGTCTCCTCTTAATCTTCTTTTGCTTAAAGGTTCAAAACTTTTAATCTTTCCTCATAACTCATCCCCTGTAGCCCTGGACTCAGCCTTGTCGCTCTTCTGTGGACTTTTTCTAGTGCTGCTATGTCCTTTTTGTAGCCTGGAGACCCAAACTCACGATCATCCAGTTGATTCTGACATCCCTTAAACGAATTAGTGACCCAGTAGGTTCGCACCATGAAGGCGCACTGCTCATTACTGTACACCACTATCCTGATGAGAAGTCGAGTGACGGAGTGAAGGGGTACGGGCGGTATGCACCCAGAAGTTGCAAATGGCTGTCCGGCGCCTACCTCATTGCTCCGATGCAGGGACCTCCCAGCTTGTTCGAAGGACCATTTATGAGGAGCACGTATGGAAAATCAAAATCTATGTATTAGCATAAAAGTGATTAACAGCTTCTGACACACTGAGTCATTAGCACTAAAACATAGTAACATGATTATTATAATTTGTTACTAACCCTCAGCTATTCTGTTTCTGTTCTCGGTACTCAAATGTGGCAATTGGTGCCACGGCCCACCTGCCAAGTTGTTTGCCTGCCTATGGTAAAGTCATCCCTGATGGAGGATCATAGGAATCATGGGAAAGAGGGGTCCTTTCATCGGATTGGCTGGCCGAGCAACGTTTCAGCTGTGGAATGGCCAAATGGGGAGGCAGCTTGACAGATGAGGTCTCCAGGACTCTAAAAATATCCAAATCTTATTATGTGATATCATCTACTGTTAAATTCTGCTCTGTACTTCTAAAATTTTTATTAGCATGCTGTATTAAGGATTTGTTCTGTTCTGTATACTTGTATTGAACCCCTTCTTTTGACACCCACTGCACGCCCAACCTACCTGGAAAGGGGTCTCTCTTTGAACTGCCTTTCCCAAGGTTTCTTCCATTTTTCCCTGCAAGTTTTTTTTGGGAGTTTTTTCTTGTCTTCTCAGAGAGTCAAGGCTGGGGGGCTGTCAAGAGGCAGGGCCTGTTAAAGCCCATTGCGGCACTTCCTGTGTGATTTTGGGCTATACAAAAATAAACTGTATTGTATTGTATTGTATTGTACATTAGATTTAGCATAAATTAGACATATTAAGCAAATAAGATATGTCAAGCAAATAGTTAAATAAAAGACATTAGTCATATTGCATTTCTAGTTAAGCTTGAAGCAAAATTACCAATATTGGGAAACTTGGAAGGATAGAACAGAAAGAGAATGACGTACAGAAACTACCCGAGGACAAAAGAAGGGGGAATAAGAACACCTGTTGTTTGAAGGCCAGAAAGCAATGAATGATACCAATGAGGAAATACAGAAAAATGGTCATGGTAGGCACGTGAGAAGCCAGCTGGAATAGTGAGTCAGAATAGACAGCAAAGGCATTGTTACAAACGAGGTCAAGATGAGTATATTCATGTACTAGCATAAATAGATATAGAAAAATGTATAAGCATTAACCTTAGTGCAGATATTAATACAAGTCAGGCCTGCCAAGCAAATGGTTAAAATAAAAGCACATGCCATATTTATTTTTAATTTAAGCTAATATAAATTAGCTTAAAGGCCAAGGAAGGGGAAATGATAGGATAGAGAAAGCTCAGGAATGGAAGAGGGAACATCTGCCCGCTAAGGCCACCCAAAAATAAGTGAAGCAGAGAAAATAAAGATGAACAATAGACAGTAAAAATACCGGTTGCCAGCTGCAGAAGGAAGTCAGGAGATAATAATGATTCCCATGAAAACTTGAGAAAAAACAACTAGTCAGGTGCAGGAGGCAGTCAGAAGGGAACAGCGAATGAGCTGTTTTGAGCGAGGTCAGGATGATAAGAAATGATTATATAAACTTTGATTTTTGAACTATTCGGGGCTCGACTCGATTTGGCCGAATTGGGTTGAGTCCATGTTACTGTTTTATTGCAATAAATCTATATACTCTGTTTGCCTATCCTAGGTGAAAACTTTTTGGTGCGTCTTTTGCTCCGAGATTTTCGCTTCGACATTTGCACGTTGTTTCGTTCAGACTGCTTCATCCTAGTGAGCGTTATTACAGAATATTTGGGGCCTCTTTCGAGTGAATCTCCCTGTATATTCATATCTATAAAAGCTTTGTATGAACAAAGAATTGTTAGCACATTTGTGATTACAATGCAAGACCTACATCTTGCACGGTATGTTTCTGAGGCAACTTTGTGAAACATATTTCTTATATACTTGCTGCAGTCCTGATAGCTATTAGTATTCTGTTGACAAAGTGAACCAGTTAACAAGAAGAAGAGGAATCAGCAATCATAAACTTTTCCCTAGACGGTAGGACTTTAGGGACCTTCAAAGCTTTTAGAAGAATGAAGTGGCTAGGCCTGGCCAGCTTTGCTGGGCTGATTGGCCTGTTCTTGTCCGGATTGTTCTCATGTTCTAATGAAAACGACTCAGTGGAGCCATACATTCCACCGCAGGGCTCCCCCAGGACTGTTCTAGTCGAGTGTTTGCTTGTTCTCCTTACCTTTATGATTGTCTGCCTGTTTTTGTATAGTGCCTTTTTGGATTATGGAGTTTATGTGTGACCTTTTTGTTTGATTTTGATTACTCTCTTGGAGATTTTGAATGAATGTTGGTTGCCTTTTACCAGATGACCTGCATTTTCAGTGTTCGTCTTGTCCCCGTCTGCCTCTCACAGTGACACAAGTTGAGTCTGACAGGGCGTCACTTTCCTTGACATCTTCTCAGCATTGGCTCTTCACACGAGCTAAAGCAGGGGTGTCCATCTCTAGTCCTGGTGGGCCGCAGTGGCGATTTTGCTGCTGATTAACTTTTTTTGCCTTTGTTTTAATTGACGTGACTCAGACCCCTTAGTTGTTTCTTTTTCCCTAATGAGCAGCCATAAAATAAGGAGACACAAAACAATTCGCCACATGACCAGCTAACCTGGAAATAAAAAAAAGGTGAAGGTCTCAGCCATGTTGGTCTGCTCAGGTTACCAAAACATTGTGGTTGAAATTTAACATCTTATTAAAGAAACATCCTCTAACACAGGGGTCCTCAATCCCAGTCCTGGAGGGCCGCAGTGGCTTCAGGTTTTTGTTCTAACCCGGTTGCTTCATTAGAAAGCAATTCTCGCCAATAATTTAATTTCATGGCTTGTTAGTTGCTTAAACTCTGCTATGTCAGCTCATTCTCATATCTTAGATTTTCTTCCCCTTTCTAAGGATATCATCAAAATGGCTGAAGGCTAAAATGGAGGAGTCATTTTCAGTCCTTCACTTTTTTCTCTTCACTTTCCTCCCAAGTATTTAATTAAACCCAATAGTACACGATAGATAGATAGATAATTTATTAATCCCAAGTGGAAATTCACATAATCCAGCAGCAGTATACTGATACAAAAAAAAAAACAATATTAAATTAAAGAGTAATAAAAATGCATGTAAAAACAGACAATAACTTTGAATAATGTTAGCGTTTACCCCCCGGGTGGAATTGAAGACCCGTATAGTGTGGGGTCTCCTCAGTCTGTCAGTGGAGCAGGACGGTGACAGCAGTCTGTTGCTGAAGCTGCTCCTCTGTCTGGAGATGATCCTGTTCAGTGGATGCAGTGGATTCTCCATGATTGACAGGAGCCTGCTCAGCGCCCGTCGCTCTGCCACGGATGTCAAACTGTCCAGCTCCGTGCCTACAATAGAGCCTGCCTTCCTCACCAGTTTGTCCAGGCGTGAGGCGTCTCTATTCTTTATGCTGCCTCCCCAGCACACCACCGCGTAGAAGAGGGCACTCACCACAACCGTCTGATAGAACATCTGCAGCATCTTATTGCAGATGTTGAAGGACGCCAACCTTCTAAGGAAGTATAGTCGACTCTGACCTTTCTTACACAGAGCATCAGTATTGGCAGTCCAGTCCAATTTATCATCCAGCTGCACTTCCAGGTATTTATAGGTCTGAACCCTCTGCACACAGTCACCTCTGATGATCACGGAGTCCATGAGGGGCCTGGGCCTCCTAAAATCCACCACCAGCTCCTTGGTCTTGCTGGTGTTCAGGTGTAGGTGGTTTGAGTCGCACCATTTAACAAAGTCCTTGATTAGGTTCCTATACTCCTCCTCCTGCCCACTCCTGATGCAGCCCTCAATAGCAGTGTCATCAGTGAACTTTTGCACGTGGCTGGATTCCGAATCCTATTGGAAGTCTGATGTATGTTGGCTGAACAGAACCGGAGAAAGTACAGTCCCTTGTGGCACTCCTGTGTTGCAGACCACAATGTGAGACCTGCAGTTCCCGAGACGCACATACTGAGGTCCGTCTGTAAGATAGTCCACGATCCATGCCACCAGGTGTGAATCTACTCCCATCTCTGTCAGCTTGTCCCTAAGGAGCAGAGGTTGGATGGTGTTGAAGGCACTAGAGAAGTCCAAAAACATAATTCTAACAGCACCAGTGCCTCTGTCCAAGTGGGAGAGGGATCGGTGTAGCACATGTAAACATGTAAATGGTAACAAGCTAAATGGAGAAAGGCTGGTCTCTTTTGTCATTTGCATGTTATTGCTAATTAGGAGCCATTAAAAGTCAAGAATACAGCTGTTTAAGACTAAAGTAAGCAATAAGGGTTCAAAATCTTAATGAGCGAGACCACTAAAGTGAAGCAGAAACGTGTTACTTGAGCAGTAAGGGCTTCTTGTTAAGCCACTGGATTGGAGCAAAAACCTGCAGCCACTGCGGCCCTCCAGGACCGTGATTGAGGACCCCTTCTCTAACAGGACAAATTAGTAATCAGGCAGGAGAAAAGACATTCATTGTATCTTTTCGTTATTCCTCGGCAAAATTCCTTGGAGTGAGCATTTTTCAAAAGCAGTCCATTACAGCCTGGTCAGGATGATCAGGGAAAACAAAGAATACAAGTTAATTTTATAAGCTATTGAATTTACATACAGTGTTAATCAATACATACATTTTACTCTGGTTCAGGGGTCGCCATGGCTGCAGGTTTTCATTCTAACCGTTTTAGTAGTGAGTGCCCTGTTTGTGCTGCTGATTAACTTCTTGTGAATCCAAAGAAGATTTCCATCCATCCATTATCCAACCCGCTATATCCTTACTACAGGGTCACGGGGGTCTGCTGGAGATAATCCCAGCCAACACAGGGCAGAAGGCAGGAAACAAACCCCCGGGCAGGGTGCCAGCCCACCGCAGCCAAAAAAGATTTGTTCCCTTGAATTTCTTCATTGTTCCTCTGAATTGCTTCATTTCTTTCTTTAAATGGCACCCAAATAGAAATGAAATGTGAAGTGAGGGAGCCAACAGAAGACCACCTAAGTCATGGCCTCAAACTCCAACCAATTTCACTCCAACCAGCTGCTTAATGAGGTGATGATTCTTGTTGT
Source organism: Polypterus bichir lapradei (assembly GCA_026402145.1). NCBI lineage: Eukaryota > Metazoa > Chordata > Cladistia > Polypteriformes > Polypteridae > Polypterus > Polypterus bichir. The sequence goes on along the minus strand of JANRMT010062824.1, from coordinate 2,495,893 downwards.
TAATTAACCCCGTTCTTTAACTCCGTGTTGCTGCTCTTGTGGTGCATTAGCAGACATTTCTGAAATTGTTGATTTTCTTTTTCTAAGAGCCCTGATAAAATGTTTTGGGGACCTGAGACCTTCATGGTTCTTTATTTTCAGATATTGTATGATGGACACCAGTTGGTTTGGCTCATTTTGTATCTCATTATTGTCTGGTTGCTAATTAAGGAAAAAAGAAACAATTAAGGGGTCTGCATCTTCAAGAGCAAGTTAATTAAAATTAATTCAAAAGAAGTGAATTAAGAAAAGGGTTGGAATGAAAACCTGCAGCCACGGTGGTCCTCCAGGACCGGAGTTGGTGACCCCTGCAGTCTGATTGGTTCATTGGTTTACACCTAAATGATTTACAGTATATAAAATAAAAGTCTGTTATATTATATTCTGGTTCTTCTTATACTTTTGAGTTGTGCCAGCACCCTTGAAATTTCTGTGCATATCACAACCATTCTCGTTTATGAGGACATCTGCTGATTTCTTAGTCATCTCTTAGTCATCCTTCAGTACATTTTGTATATTACATCAACCTTTCTTCTGGTACATTCTTTATTTATTTGACCATTTCAGTATTTTTCCTAAAGCAATTCTTATATTTCAGTGTATATTTTGCTGTTCACTTGACCTTTATTTGGTTTCCTGGTGTGCTTAAACAGGTCTCTGACATATTAAGCATTTATGCTATTTCTTTAAGGGTGGCATGGTGGCGCAGTGGGTAGTGCTGCTGCCTCACAGTTAGGAGACCCGAGTTTGCTTTCCGGGTCCTCCCTGTGTGGAGTTTGCATGTTCTCCCCGTGTCTGCATGGGTTTCCTCCCACAGTCCAAAGACATGCAGGTTAGGTGCATTGGCGATCCTAAATTGTTCCGTGTGTGCCCTGTGGTTGCCTGGCACCCTGCCCAGGGTTTGTTCCTGCCTTGCGCCCTGTGCTGCCTGGGATTGGGTCCAGCAGACCCCCGTGACCCTGTAGTTAGGATATAGCGGGTTGGACACTGACTGGCTGATTGACTATTTCTATAAGATGATTGCTATGTTACCCTAAAATTATTCTTCCACAACATCTTGACGGTGATCTTACAAAAAAAAAAATAGAAAATCAACAGTCTGCTGTGGTGGAATGAGAGCAGCAACAAGTCCTGATATTCAATAACAGCTTAATAAGCAGCAAGAATCGGCTTCTCATTAAGGAACTGGTTGGAGTGAAATTGGCTGGAGTTTGACTTCCCAATTTAGCTGGTCACCTGTTGGCTCGTTTCACATCTCCTTTCTGTTTGGCTGCCATTTAATGAAGAAACGAATCAAATCAGTGGACTGAATCCTTAAAAACAAGGCTATTAAAATCAAGGGAAAAGGAGTTAATTAGGAGTGAAAACTGCTTGCTGATTAGGAAAAGGGTTAGAATGAAAACCTGCAGCCACTGCGGCCCACCAGGACCAGAGCTGGACACCCCTGAGCTAAAGGAATACTGTGACAGAGTGACTGCCAGCGGAGAAGTCACAAAAGCAGTACAAGTATGTACATTTTTTGGAGTGCAGAACAGAAAAGGCAGACGTCTTACTGAGCAAGAAGTTTAATTTAAAGCAGGGACTGAATCTTTTATTAACAGACGGGTTGTAACTAAAACCTATAATCAGCATAGCACTCAAAGACCAGGTTTCCCTACCTTTGCTATTCAGGAAGAACTGAATTATTTGCACTATTATTACAATAAATGCTATGGTAATAGTTATGATTATTAGCACTACCTCACCATTTTATGGGTTTAACTTTTCCTCTGTAAGGTCTCCCTTTGTGTGCAGACTGTACAATATATTTCATTTCATTTCTGATCTTTTCAGCCTGTAGGATAAATTATAACATACTCTAAGAATCACATTTGAATTTTTTTTTTGCCGGATATTTAACATTAGAAAATTCAAATTTAGCTCATTCTTCTAAGGAAGAAACGAGAAGCTAGATTCAAATTATGAAAATAACTCAAACTGCTGCACCCATATTTATTATGTTCAATATCTGATGTCATTGAGGTCATCACTGTTCTTTGATGCCTTCAAGGCAAACCCTTTTATTGAAGAAATCTTATTTGGTGAAATTGGCTAAAACGATCGATAGATAGATTATTTTCAGAGTTGACTCCTGCAATATGGAAGTTGAACTGCAAAGAAAACAAATACACACATCCTTATATATATAGACCAGAAGAAGTACCCACCATTGGCCAGGTATATTTGTACAACGAAGAAAAGAATATATTTGTGTGATTTTTAATTGGCAGCACTGCGGTTATTGCCTGCTGTCCCATCTGTCATCCACACTGCCTCTCTGTCAGTGTCTGTGTTCTCGTGAGTCGAGAATTTTCTCTTTTATGGTCCGATTGGATTCCAGTATTATGGTAACTCCTTGCTTGGTTGTAACCATAAATGCTGTCATGTCCGCCTCATCCTCTAAGCTCAAGATATACAGTTTGTAGTGCTAAAATGATGAAGAAAACCTGACAAAGCAGGAGTTAAACAACAACCCTTTGATTTTTCTTTGATAGATAGATAGATAGATAGATAGATAGATAGATAGATAGATAGAT
>JANRMT010062824.1:2450426-2488198 GCA_026402145.1 Polypterus bichir lapradei | reverse complement strand
AGTTGGAGAATTAGTGACGTTTGGAAAATTCAATATGGCGGCCGACAGTGGCGTCATACCATCGAAATAAGTACGTACATCGGTTTCGGTTAGCGCAGGGAAGTCACCTACCAAATTTCGTGAAGATGGGGTCAGCCTTCTACCTACACGGGAAGTTTGAAAATTGGTGACGTTGGAAAGTTCAATATGGCGGCCGACAGTGGCGTCATACCATCGAAATAAGTACATACATCGGTTTCGGTTAGCGCAGGGAAGCCGCCTACCAAATTTCGTGAAGATGGGGCCATAAATAAGAAAGTTCAACATGGCGGATGTTGTCGACCGTTATCGACCGTTATGACCGTTACGTGTAGAATTTCGAAATGAAACCTGCTTAACTTTTGTAAGTAAGCTGTAAGGAATGAGCCTGCCAAATTTCAGCTTTCTACCTACATGGGAAGTTGGAGAATTAGTGATGAGTCAGTCAGTCAGTCAGTCAATCAGTCAGTCAGTCAGTCAGTGAGTGAGTGAGGGCTTTGCCTTTTATTATTATAGATATACACATATATATACAATATATATATATATATACGAGATGTGTTCAAAAAATATAGTGAATGCTTTAAAAAAGAAACGTTTATTGCAGTAAAAAGATTTACAACTACTAGTCACCCTCAAAATATTCTCCTCCACTTCGAATGCACTTATCCCAACACTCCTGCAACTTAACGAAGCAGTTGCTGGAAGTTTTCTTTCGAGAGTGTCTTTAGTTGGGCTGTCATGGCTGCCTGGATGTCCTCAAATGGATTGAAATCATTTGCCTTTCATGGTCATTTTCAATTTAGGGAACAGCCAGAAGTCGCCTGGTGCCAGATCCGGCGAATAAGGTGGATGCGGACACAGCATAATGTTTTTATTCGACAAAAATTGTCGTACTAGAAGAGATGTGTGACAAGGAGCGTTGTCATGATGAAGAATGAAACCGTTTCAACATTTTCCTCGGTTATTGATGCGAAGGACGTCCTACGTAATATTTCCTCGTCTTCAACCAAATCAGATCCAATACAAAATCAATCAAAACACTTGTAAATGGTCTTAATTGTCGGTGCAGTGTCACCATAAACCCATTTTAACATCTGATGGATTTTCTGAGCTTGTTGCAATGTGAAACAAAATATTCATGTTAATGCGTTGCTCGATATCCATTATTAATGCCAAACTTGAAAAACACACTTGAACTCAACTCACAAACGACTGACAGTATCAAAGAAGATGAAACTTGTCACAAACTCGGCTCTAGGATGGACCTGTCAGAACCTCTGATGTTGCTGTTGGATGGTGCTCCGCATCAACATTCACCACACTTTTTGATCACACCTCATATATATATATATATATATATATATATTGTCATAAGCACAATGCCACAAAAAGGTTTGGGGCAGCCACCCATAAAAGTCCAGGCTCCTAGAAACTATTGAAATCGTTAGAAAAGAAATTGAAATGCAGAGTCATTTTGCGGACGTGCTCACCCCACTTGTCTATCAGCAGCTAAGTGAGTTTCTCTCTTCTCTGAGGTTTCACTTTGTCGATGTGCTCGCCCTGCTTGTCTATCAGCAGCTAAGCGAGTTTCTCTATCGTTTGTCTTTCCTTGGCGGTTTCACTTTGGCGACAGAATCGCTTTCTTTCAGCTTTATGCTGTAGCCTCGTACTTCTTTCTTCTTCCGACTCGTTAACTTGGGGCTGCCTTACTGGCTCTTTGAAGTTCACGGTGTAGCCTTGTACTTCCGGGCCGGACAGACAGACACACACACTTCACGCGTAGACGTTTATATATAAGATGTTGCCTTTTTGGTGAACACAGGGCACTTTCATTCACTCACACTCACTAAGATGGTGCCAGTTCAGAGTAATCGATTCAAGTGACCTGCTTATTTTTGGAAATGCTGGGGAAACAAATGCTGAATACAATACACGTGGAGAAAGTGCAAACTCCACACAGAAACTGACAAAGCTGGGATTTGAACCTCAAAGCTGTGTCACCACAAGGCTAACCACTGCACTGCACCGCCCTGCCTTCCCAAAAAATAAAACCTTTCAGTTTGACTTTCTAATGAAACCCCACAAAATTCATCATGAAATTATCAACCATCAATAGTACAATTTCAGGTTATGACGCAACCATCCCTCAAGGGGGCAGCCAGTCTATCCCAGGACCCACAAAATGTAAATATACCAGTAATCATACAGAAGAAAGGGTTAAATTGTGAGGCATTGGTGTCGACTGCTGGAAAGCCTTCATTACTCTTGCAAATTGATCTGATTTAAGCTGTAAATGTAAGTGTAACAAGCAGCTTGATTGACTGCCAGTTATACAAATTGATTAATTAGTCAAAAAGGGTTTCCATTTTGAGTGAATGAAGAGAAAAAAAAAAGAGATTCCTTTTTGAAAAGTGAACACGAGCAAAATTTAAGAGACGTCAACCAGCTAATTAAAATATTGGGATATTTTACGCAGTTGTTAAAAATAAATTGAAATCCATGTTAAAGACTCGAGAAATCAATAGCAAGGGGTCCAGTTCCTCCTGTGCCGGCTGCTTAATTGTCTTCTCTTTCTTGTTCAGTTCCCTAATGCTTCATGGCATCAGGCCAGCAAAGCCACCATGCCACTTCTGCTCACCCGTTTCTTCCCGACCGGTTCTTTCACGTCTTTTGTCATTATTCTCTCACAGTCTTTCTCTCTCTCCACCTCCGTTCTCCTTTTCCCTCATAAACGGCCATCTGGCTCCACTCCTCCAATTCAGCATTTTGTTCTTTAATATGTTTCAGTTGTCTCCTGTGGCTTTTGTCACGTAAGTGTCTGCTTTGTTATAGTTAGGGTTTTGTTCCTTGGCGTATGTTTAATTTCCTTTTTTCGTGCCTTGTTTATGCATTTGAAAGTTTAATTTTTCATACGGCTATTGCAATTTATTATTTATTACATGTACAGTATATAGCATTTTTTCTTTCCTACTCAAAGTTTTCTGCATAGACAATGGGAAGCCACTTTATTCACCACCAATGTGTAGCATCCACCTGGATGATGCGATGGCAGCCATTCTTGCAGCAGTATGCTTACCACACATTAGCTATGAGGTGGCAAAAGGGTGAGAGACACGGGTAGCCAATTAAAGACATGGGTTATGATGGTACAATTTAGGCAGGACACCTAGAAAGACCCTACTCTTTTCAAAAGATGATCGCCCACGGGGAATCAGGACCTCGGCTTAGTGTCTCATCCACATTTTTACAGCACAGTGTCCGCACACAGACCTCAGGGAATGCTCCCCCTGATGGCCTCACCAACACCTCTTCCAGCAACAACCCAAGCTTTTCCTAGATGGGCGCCCTTCGGGCCTTTGTATTTTTGCTTCTATGTTCTCTTACATTCCTTGTGCTTTGTGGGTAGGACCCCCCCAAGTGTTTGGACCAACTTTGATTTCACTGCTGAAGGACCACCTTCAGACTGTACTATATATTATGAAGCCTGGGAGCGGATCCTTCATTGGTTTCTTGAAGTTGTTAGACTGCAATAGTTGTAAGTATTGACTTCCTGGTTTCTGGATTTTATGCCAGTTTTTGTGGATTCTGATTACTGAATTTGCATTTCAAGACTTGTTTAACTTTGGGCAAATCCTTTAGCCTTATTTTTCTGTCTTTTTGTCATTTTGATCTTCTTTTGTAATTTAGAAATAAATTAGCACTAAAAATTTGATCATAAAAATAAATAAATAAATAAATATCTTCATTTATGAGGAACATTACTTGCATTGTGAGGGAGTGATCCGGCTCACAGGATCCTCATTGTTGAGTACCTGAGCGGCTAGATCAGATACAGTCATGTGAAAAAGTTTGGGAACCCCTCTTAATTCTTTAGATTTTTGTTTCTCATTGGCTGAGCTTTCAAAGTATCAACTTCCGTTTAATAGATGACATGCCTTATGGAGACAGTAGTATTTCAACAGTGACATTAAGTTTATTGGATTAACAGAAAATATGCAATATGCTTCATAACAAAATTAGACAGGTGCATAAATGTGTGAACCCCAACAGAGATATGACATCAATACTTAGTTTTGCTCCTTTGAGCCTCTAGACGCTGTCCTCCTATAGCCTTTGATGAGTGTCTGGATTCTGGATGGAGGTATTTCTGATCATTCTTCATATAAAATCTCTCCAGTTCAGTTCAATTTGATGGACAGCCGGCTTCAAACCATCCCATAGATTTTCGATGATATTGAAGTCAGGGGACTGTGACGGCCATTCCAGAACATTGTACTTCTCCCTCTGCATGAATGCTTTTGTAGATTTCCAAACTGTGTTTTGGCTCATTGTCTTGTTGGAATATCCAACCCCTGCGTAACTTCAACTTTGTGACTGATGCTTGAACATTATCCTGAAGAATTTGTTGATATTGGGTTGAATTCATGCGACCCTCGACTTTAACAAGGGCCCCAGTCCCTGAACTGGCCACACAGCCCCACAGCATGATGGGACCTCCTACAAATTTGACAGTAGGTAGCAGGTGTTTTTCTTGGAATGCGGTGTTCTTCTTCCGCCATGCAAAGCACTTTTTGTTCTGACCAAATAACTCCATTTTTGTCTCATCAGTCCAAAGCACTTTGTTCCAAGATGAATCTGGCTTGTCTAAATGAGCATTTGATACAACAAGCGACTCTGTTTGTGGCGTGAGTGCAGAAAGGGCTTCTTTCTCATCACCCTGCCATACAGATGTTCTTTGTGCAAATTGCGCTGAATTGTAGAACGATGTACAGATACACCATCTGCAGCAAGATGTTCTTGCAGGTCTTTGGAGGAGATCTGTGGGTTGTATATATATAGTGAAAGATTCCCGGATACATATTTTACTGACCTATAGGGGGACCCACTGAACCCCACCAACAATCCAACACCAACTGAAGACCCAGTTCAAATAATAATTTATTTTAACAAATACCTTCTAATGTGTAATGCACAAACACAGCACAGGCATTATTCCTCCTATTCTTTCTTTCTTTCTTTCTACTCCTTCAGGTGAGTGTTGTCCAGCTCCTCTCTCAACTCCAACTCACCTGCATGAGGCTGAGTGGCTTCGTTTGCCACACTACAGTTCTTGTCCTTTTCTTACCTGAACCGGTCTTGTCTCAATTTGTTTTGTTTCATTTCTTTCCGTCTTGTATTCAGATACAACTGAGGAGGCGTTTTTCACATTTTTCTTGTGTAAACATAACTAAGTGAAGAAACCTTGAAACCTTGTCCTTTGCATATTTTTGTAATAAACATTAACTGCCTACTGGCAGCACAGCCAGGTTGGTTTGTTCTGTACAGCCAATTTTTCCAGATGACAACTTTTCTCGGGATTAAGTGGCTTCTAAAGCAGATGGATAGATGGATGGATGGACAGACAGATGATTTGCCTCTCATTCCTCGTAGTCTAGCCCACCTCAATGTAAAAGCACCGGATTAATGCGGCATCCCATTTTTAACTTTCATCCTCTTACTGGAGCTTTAAAACCTTCAATTTTTCATAGCTAATTTTTATCTTTTTATAGTCTTCTATATTCTTGGTTAGTGTTCATCATTTCTTGTCCTGAAGGACCACGATTAATCCATTTCAGTTTCTTCATACTGTATATTTGGAGCACATTGGCCTCACAAGTGGTCAATTAGAAGAGGTTTTATATTTTCAGATAATGTTCAGTCGATAATAGTTGAGTTCTATGATGTGGTGCCCATTTGGTAAAAAGATGGCAGTAAGCAAGATCACCACCAGAACAGCACAGGGTGAAGGGAAATCCCAAAGGAAATCAGAGACAGAAAGAGAGAGCCTGATATTGGCAGACATAGAGTAACTAGAAATGCATGGTGGGGGAATGAAGGAGGCTGTTAGTGGGAGTAAACTGGGCACATGAGGTGGATATCCAGAAAGGGTAACAGATAAGGAACCAATAGTAGAGAGATGGAGTTGCCTGTTCCAGCATGGTGGTGAATGATAGGAGACCCAGCATGTGCAGCAGACAGATGACCGTACTGTATGTTCAGAGGCAAACTAACGCCTGGATGGGCAAACCTTCTAGGACACAGGTACTAGCCAGGGAAGCAGTGGGCAAATGGCATCTTTAAGCAACTAAACATTAGAGGGCAGAAAACAGATATGTGACGTGTGTTGACAACTGGCATTACAAACATAGTAACAAGAGTGACAAGCCTCTAAAAGAAACAGAAACCAGGCCAGCACCTTCTTTCGACTGCCTAGAGATAGGCCTCAGCCCAGGAAGTCTGGCCCCAAACTTCAAGGATCAGAGGCTTCGCCTCAGGCGCTGACATCCAAGGTTTGACCACACATCTATGACCTGCTTCTCACAACTGAGAGGACGTGGCGGATGCTTGTCGACTGGTCGACTAACCACAAGCTTTACCTGCTAGGTAACCATCTAAATAATCAGTTTGTGATTCAGACCTATGAATGTAAGACTGAGATCTCCACCCTGTCAAGTAAGTGAACCAGCCGCCCTCAGAGGCTTTGCCTCAGGCGCTGACATCCGAGGTTTGATCCTCGAAAGGGGAAGCAAAGGCGTGTACACCTGATGAGCCCCAATTAGGGCAATACACGTGTTGTGTACTCTTTGCATTATTTGGCAGGTGCTGTATCATAGATGACCTATAGGGGGTGCCACTGAATACCCAAAACCACCAACAATATTTTAAGACCCAGGTAAAATAATAATTTTTTTTTTAATAAATACTTCTCAAGTAATGCACAAGCACAGCACAGGCATTCTTTCTTTCTTTCTTTCTTTCTTTCTAATCCTCCAAGCTAGTGTTGTCCTGCTCCTCTCCCGACTCTGAATCGTCTGGATGAGGCTGAGTGGCTTCCTTTATGCCAGACCTGGAAGTACTTCCGGTGTTACCACACTACAGATTGAAAGAACTCCAGGGTCAGGCGGAAGCTCCTTAAAGTGGGGATGACCTGTACCTGCAGCTCCCCCTGGTGGCACCCATGAAACACCACAGGGATGTCTAATGGGACTGCAATTCCCAACCTGCCCTGTGTGACTTGCGTTAAACAATGTCCTTTAATATTTATTGGACTTCATTAAAAGTGTACTCCTCCACAACTTAAAAAAAATTAGGCATTTTCCTTAAAGTGGGGATGACCTGTCCCTGCAGCTCCCCTTGGTGGCATTCATTGAACACCACAGGATTATCTAACAGGACAATTTCCAGCAAACCCTGCGGGTAACCATGCAGAAACTGTAGCCCAGGAATCTGCCAGCCATACTATCAGGGAAACAAATAGTCCAGGCGTCACCTTCTGTCTTTTCATTAAACTGGCCTCCCAGCTGGGTAAGGGAACTTTCCTGGTGTCCATTACATTATATGTATACATAATATGTTGTGGACTCTAGAGGTGCTGTTGCCCCATGGAACCCACCAGACAGACGTCCAGGACACGCGTGTAAAAGCACACAGAAGAATCCTTTAATATTTTCTTTTTATACAGTGCACAAAGCACCACACACTCCACAATTCTCCAATAATAATACAATAATAATAATAACCACAATACAATAAAAAATCACAATAACTCCTCCACTCCCAGCAGCTTAGTCACCCAACCTCCCAACTCCGGCTATCCTTGCTGGGTCTTGACCAGTTCTTTAAATAGTCCATCTCTGGGTCAAACACCACATCATCTTTCCTCAAGTAGCCCGGACTGTCGTAATAACAGTAGGTGTCCCCAGGTTCCTTGTGAGCTCCCCCTGGTGGCAACCACGGCACCCAAGAGGGCTGAATAAATTGACTCCATGTCCCATGATGCCCTGAGGGAATCCGGGGAACCATTTCTGTCCAGGGGAGTTGCCATCTAGAGTCCCAGGGAGGGCAGTGTCCTAAAAAATCTGCTCATCCTCCTTCTTTATGTTCAGGGACGTCCCGGCCAGACTGAAATGCCGGCAGTCCATCACAATTTACATAATTTACAGTCTTGGTGGTATCAGTCAGCATCACCTCCACCAGCTCTTAAAGAAGTTAAGGCCATTCGCCAATAGAGGAAGGTTAAATAAATCTTTAAGGGCTCATGTTTATGAGAAACGTGGACTTCTGGTAAACTCTGGTGTATTGGCTGCCCAGCACCTCTCTGTTTTGTCATCAGTGAAGGCAAATGTCAGTAAGTTCGGCGTTACAAGCTGATGATGTGATTTAGGGGTGGAGAGCTCTACTGCAATAAAAGGCACAAAGCTCCACAGCAGGACACCGAAAAATAAAAAAAACAGAATAGAATAACATTAACTGGCAGCCCCCCCGCCCCTTCAAACTACACCAAGTATGAGCTGACAGATAAAAATACAGCATGAGCAGCTGCACCAGTGGCTTTAACAAAAGTACGACACAGTAAAATTATATGTCTTCAGCCTTGATTTCAATGCTGAAGCATATGGGGCATCCCTTAAGGGGGCCCTGAAGCTAAAGGCTTTTCCACCAGCAGTGGCTTTATTTATCCTGGGGTTTTTGCTTTGCTGGCAGGTTGACATATTGTACACAGCATAGTTTGGGCTCCTATAAAAATTTGTGTCATTTATAGTCTGCTCCTCAAACTTAGTTTTGAGTGTTGCAGAGGAGCCATGCGGAGATGATTACATATTTTTCCCACCTGAGCAGCGGCTTTTTTTTTTTTCATGTGTGCAGCAGCAGCACAGCTAACAGTATGTGCTTGTGGTTAAGGGGACAGCGTGTGGTAGGGGCCTGTGAGAATTTAAGCGAAAACAGAAAGAGACACTCCATTGATGAAGTCAGAGGCTTAGAGGTTTGTACGAGCTAATAGGTGGGAGATACAAGCACACAAAGAAACGTTCTGAGGCATGGCCAGGGGCTGGATGCTTCAGAAAGTAGCACATAGTGAGATGCTAATTAAATGAATATGGAAGCCTAGAGGAGCCTGAAAGTAGATAGAGGCACATAGTGAGATGTTCACAGAAAAAAAGAAAAAGCACGAGGCTAGAGGCTTATAAAGTTTGAAAGTCTATGGAAAGAGATGCCAAAGAAACGCCAGCAGCGGAGACGGATGTGATGCACATGGATAGCTGGGTGCCACTGAACCCCCCCAAACCCTCAAACACACCAACACCAACTGTAGTCCCAGTTCAAATAATGATTTACCTTCTCAAGTAATGAACAAACACAGCACAGGCATTATTCCTCCTATCTATCTATCTATCTATCTATCTATCATATAGTGCCTTTCATATCTATCTATCTATCTATCTATTATATAGTGCCTTTCATATCTATCTATTATATAGTGCCTTTCATATCTATCTATCTATTATATAGTGCCTTTCATATCTATCTATCTATCTATCCATCTATCTATTATATAGTGCCTTTCATATCTATCTGTCTATCTATCTATCTATTATATAGTGCATTTCATATCTATCTATCTATTATATAGTGCCTTTCATATCTATCTATTATATACAGTACTGCATTTCATATCTATCTATCTATTATATAGTGCCTTTCATATCTATCTGTCTATCTATTATATAGTGCATTTCATATCTATCTATCTATCTATCTATAATATAGTGCATTTCATATCTATCTTTCTATTATATAGTGCCTTTCATATCTATCTATCTATCTATTATATAGTGCATTTCATAGCTATCTATCTATCTATTATACAGAATAGTGCCTTTCATATCTATCTATTATATAGTGCATTTCATATCTGTTGTGATGGATGTCCGGCAAGAGTTGCCGGCCCTCACCCCCAGGCCGCCAGGAGGAGCTCTCCCAACAGCATGGACGTGCCCCGAGTTCCAGCAGGGCCTCATGGACTTTGTAGTTTTTATACACAGCCCTGCTGGATACCTTGGGGACCACAAGGAGTCGCTATAGCGAGGCTCGTAGACTCCTATGTGCCCTATAACCTGGAAGTGCGTCCTGGTCACGTGAACGGGAGGAATGACGTACTTCCAGGTTGAAGAAAAGAGTTTTACCTGACCCGGAAGTGATAGAAAGTCACGTGGACTGAGGGACAAACACTTCCAGGTCAAGGAGTATAAAGTACTATGGGAAATCCCAGACGGACGAGCTGAGTTGGGAGGCAGGGTGGCTAAGCGTCTGGGAGTGGAGGATTGGTTTATTGATTATTGTATTGTTTATTGAGAATTGTGGAGAGGAGCGTGCTTTGTGCACTTTATTATTATAATAAATATCATTATTGGAGTTTTACCTGGTGTCTGACGTGTAGTCTGAGGGTACAAGGGTGTGAGCGAACCCTAATCTGTCACACTGTCTATCTATCATATAGTGCCTTTCATATCTATCTGTCTATCTATCTATTATATAGTGCATTTCCTACCTATTTATCTATCTATTATATAGTGGCGCCCTGCCCGGGGTTTATTTCCTGCCTTACGCCCTTTGTTGGCTGGGATTGGCTCCAGTGGACCCTTGTGACCCTGTAGTTAGGATATAGCGGGTTGTATAATGGATGGATGGATCTATCTATCTGTCATATAGTGCCTTTCATATCTATCTATCTATTTATCTATCCAGCTCCTCTCCCAACCCTGACTCACCTGGATGAGGTTGAGTGGCTTCCTTTACGCCACTCCCAGAAGTACCTCTTGTGTTACCACACTACAGTCTGGAAGCACTTCCGGGTTAGGCGGAAGTTCGTTAAAGTGGGGATGACCTGTACCTGCAGCTGCCCCTGGTGGCACTGATTAAACACCACAGGGCTGTCTAATAGGACTGCAATTCCCAACCTGCCCTGTGTGACTTGCGTTAAACAATGTCCTTTAATATTTATTGGACTTCTTTAAAAGTGTACTCCTCCACGACTTAAAAAAATTAGGCCTTTTCAGTGTCAAGCTTGTCAGGTGTTTGTATTTAGAATGATATTCGGTTGAACTGATTACAGTTTACTTTCTCAATGATATATCAAAATCAAAGGAGGCACCATTGTAGAAAACTGACGGTAAATTTACCGCTATGGTAGACAATATTCACCCCAATATGGAGTGCATGGAGCCATAAATTGATGATACATGAAGGAGCTTGGTAGGTTTGGCACTCTTATAGGATGAACTTGCTGGATCTTTTTGCCTGGAGACATCAGATCACAGCAGGGTTTCTTGACGTTTTTTGGGTCATGACCCACTTTTTCCAATGTGTCTTCGTGACACCTATCCCAAATGGGTGGGGGCATTCACCCATGTTAAATTGAGCATGAACATCTAACTGACCGGGACTGAAGTCCCCTTCATGAATCAAGCAGAAACATAAGAGCGGGAGGTGAGGGTACAGCAGGATCATTGTATGGCCACCCACTACCGTTATAACAACCAGCAGCAGGCCATGTGTTGTGGTGTACAAAATCTGTAGGTTTTGCTCTATATTTTCATCATATTTAGCTCAAGACAAAACAAGAGATGAACTTAAATGCAGGTCACTTGCATGGACAGTTAACATCAAAGGCAATCTGTTTTTCTGAATCAATCACAGTACCATCTGTTTGAACTGAGCAGTGTCACACACGTGTGATTGGGAGGCAGCAAAAGGGCCTAAATAATAGCACTGCCATGCCAGATCAGAGGGTGGCTTTCTCTCTCAATCCTCTGCAGACCATCCACAGGATATCCTACACGGTTCCGGCCCCACATGTGGTATAATTTCTGGAATTGGCACCATTAATGACGTCACTTTCTGGTCCAGATGGCGTCACTTCCAGTGAAAGGAAAAGGAGTTAACTAGCAGCAAAAATGGGTCACTAATTAAGAAAAGAGTAAACCTGCAGCCACTGCGGCCCTCCAGAACCAGAGTAGGGGATCCCTGCTCTAGAAATCCAACTCTAGGAAGAGTTGTGGTTGTTCCAAACATCTTCCATTTAAGAATAATGAAGACCACTGTGCTCTTGGGAACCTTCAATGCTGCAGAAATGCTATATGTAGTCTTCCCCAGATCTGTGCCTTGACACAATCCTCTCTCTATAAGCTGTGCAGGCAATTCCTTCAACCTCATGGCTTGGTTTTTGCTCAACTGTGGGACCTTCTATTGACCAGTGTGTTCCATTCCTAATCATTTGAAATCAATTGAGCTGAGCAGACTTGGACTCCAAATAAGATGTAGAAACATCTCAATGATGATCAGTAAAATGGGATGCACCTGACCCAGATTTCAACTGGTATAGCAAAGGTTCTGAATACTTATGTCAAGGAGATATTTTCATTTTTTATCCGTAATAAATTGGCAAAACTCCCTAAAATCATGTTTCCCTCTCTCTTTGTATTGAGTGCTGTTTGATAAATTTAAACAATTTCAGCTTAAGGCTGCAATATTACAAAAACTTGTAAAAACTGAAGGTCTTGTAACAACAACAACATTTATTTATATAGCACATTTTCATACAAAAAATGTAGCTCAAAGTGCTTTACATAATGAAGAATAGAAAAATAAAAGACAGTAAGAAAATAAAATAAGTCAACATTAATTAACATAGAATAAGAGTAAAGTCCGATGGCCAGGGAAGACAGAAAAAACAAAACAAAAAAAAAAACTCCAGACGGCTGGAGAAAAAAATTAAATCTGCAGGGGGTCCAGACCATGAGACCACCCAGTCCCCTCTTGGCATTCTACTTAACATAAATGAAACAGTCCTCTTTGTATTTAGGGTTCTCACGGAAGGACTTGATGATGACGGTCATGCAGGCTTCTGGATTTTAATCCATCAATGTTGGAGCATCATGATGCTTTGAGTAGATGGTGGTGGCGCAGGCCGCCACCACAAAGAAACAGAAGAGAGAGTAGGGGTCAGTATGGATTTTAGAGTCACCATGAATAGTAATGATAATGAATTGAACATACAGAGTATCAGGATTAAATTAAAGTGAAGTTATGAGAAGGCCATGTTACAGTAATGTGTTTTCAGCAGTTTTTTAAAGTGCTCTACTGTATCAGCCTGGCGAATTCCTATTGGCAGGCTATTCCAGATTTTAGGTGCATAACAGCAGAAGGCCACCTCACCACTTCTTTTAAGTTTTGCTCTTGGAATTCTAAGGAAACAATCATTTGAGGATCTGAGGTTACGATTTGGAATATAAGGTGTCAGACATTCCGATATATAAGATGGAGCGAGATTATTTAAGGCTTTATAAACCATAAGCAGAATTTTAAAGTCAATGACACAGGTAACCAGTGTAGTGACATCAAAACTGGAGAGATCTGCTCGGATTTTCTTTTCCTAGTTAGGATTTTAGCAGCTGCATTCTGCACTTGTTGCAAACGATTTATGTCTTTTTTGGGTAGTCCTGAGAGGAGTGCGTTACAGTAATCTAATCGACTGAAAACAAAAGCGTGAATTAGTTTCTCAGCATCTTTTAATGATATAAGAGATCTAACTTTTGCTATGTTTCTTAAGTGAAAAAATGCTGTCCTAGTGGTCTGATGAATATGCGATTTAAAATTCAGGTTACAGTCAACAGTTACCCCTAAGTTTTTTACCTCTGTCTTGACTTTTAATCTTAATGCATCAAGTTTATTTCTGATAACCTCATTGTATCCATTATTGCCAATCACTAAAATTTCAGTTTTCTCTTTATTTAGCTTGATAAAGTTACTATTCATATATTCAGAAATACAAGTAAGACATTGTGTTAGTGAATCGAGAGAATCGGGGTTATCAGGTGCTATTGATATGTACAGCTGTGTGTCATCAGCATAGCTGTGGTAGCTCACGTTGTGCCCTGAGATAATCTGACCTAACGGAAGCATGTAGATTGAGAAGAGCAGCTGACCCAGGATAGAGCCTTGTGGAACACTATATAGGATATCATGTGTCTTTGAGTTATAATCACCACAACTAACAAAGAATTTTCTCCCTGCCAGGTAGGATTTAAACCAATTTAGGACCCTGCCAGAGAGGCCCACCCATTGACTAAGGCGATTTCTAAGAATATTATGATCAATGGTGTCAAATGCGGCACTCAGATCTAGGAGGATGAGAACAGATAAATGGCCTCTGTCTGCATTTACCCGGAAGTCATTTACTACTTTAACGAGTACAGTTTCTGTGCTGTGATTTGTTCTAAAACCTGACTGAATTTATCAAGAATAGGATGTTTATTGAGGTGGTCATTTAACTGCATAATGACTGCCTTCGCTAGAATTTTACTTAAAATAATTGTAACTTCCTGACAACTTTGCAGCATAGTTTTACCTTTCCTGTTACAACACAATAACATCATGAGCTTGCTTCATTTTAACAATGAATTTGTGGGTTGCCTGATAGCACTGGTATTTTAAAGATATGAAGTTCACCCACAATCTTGGTTCACCTGTTCATATAATGTAAAAAGTACCTACAGTCACCATCATGTCCATCTGTCCGACTGTCTATCTGCTCAAATGAAATAACTCTGCTCGCAGCGTTCTGATTTTGTTGAAATTTGTCACACTTAATAATGAGAATTGTCCAAAATGTTCCATTTTCATGAAGATATCACATATAAAGTACACTCTCCCTATTTCTGAAATTTCCAAAAATCCAATTGACAGGATTGGCAACTTTTTGAACTCGTCTGCCTTGAAACGGCAAAGCATTTTATGCAACTTCAGTTACAGATTAGTTTATTGTTTCAGATTTACCCTTAAACAAGATGCGCTCACGCTCAGGTGGTGGCAAGTTACAGAGTCTGTCCGTGCTGGAGCGAAGTCCAGACTCGGCCATTCCAAATTGATTATTACCTGCCCTCCACTCATGCTCCCCAGTTGTTGGACAAACACAGATAAATTAGTCAAAGATAAAAGTCTAGTGGTTGTAGAATGAATATATCAGAAGAGGAGGAAATATTATATATACATGCTAAATTCCCTCATGAAAATATTTATAGTGACAGAAAACAGAAACACGAAACAGACCCAATCTCCCTTGTGTACTATGAAACATATATAAATTACAAAACAAAAAACCAAACATCCATATACAGAAAACATGGTAACTGCTGAAACCAGGAAATGGATGGAAGCCAGCAAAGTCCCAAAGGGTGAAATGACAGCAAAATACAGTTCAAATAGGGCTATTCTGAAATGTGAACCGACACAAACTCATAGATGAGTTCAGGTAGCAATACGACAGCTATGGGTATTGGACGATGAAAAGTCCAAAACATCTCACTGCCATATGTAAACAGATGAAAAGTGATGATCTATTGTTCCTTTCAATGAAATAATAGCAGCGTTTGTTATGATAGATCTCATTTTTTTCGATGCTTCCTTTGCTCCCTTTTTCTTGAAATGTGTGGCCCTTTCCTTTATTATGTGCAACCCAGAATTAGCAGAAACCCTAAAACACTCCAAAAAGGTCAAGTACTGTGATCGGCGATGTCCTTGTAGAGGAATAGGGGAAACTCTTTCTCAGGTACAGTATATATATATATATATATATATATATATATATACATCCATTTTCCAACCCGCTGAATCTGAACACAGGGTCACGGGGGTCTGCTGGAGCCAATCCCAGCCAACACAGGGCACAAGGCAGGAACCAATCCCGGGCAGGGTGCCAACCCACTGCAGTATATATATATATATACCGTATTTACGTGTGTACCACGCGCACATTTTTCCCCTAAAATTAGCATTAGAAAATCAGGTGCGCGTCATACACGAGGAAATGTAATTCTGTAATTTTTACTTCTTCTGCTTGGGCTCGCTCGCTTGCTCGCGCACTTGCACTCTCTTGCTTGCTCGCCCACTCGCACTCTCTCTCTCTCTCTTTCGCTCGCTTGCTTGCACTCTCTCTCTCTCGCTTGCTTGCTCGCTCACTCGCGCTCCCTCTCGCTAGCTTGCTCACACTCTCGCTTGACAGCACTCCCTCTCTCTCTAAACGCTTCCTATACAATCACAACACACGTCGTACATGGGGCAAAACGTTTTTCGTGATTTTCTTTGTAAAAATTAGGGTGCACGTCTTAGATGAGGGCGCGTGGTACACGAGTAAATACAGTATATATTGCAATGAGCATCCGGGATGCTTACCTGGCCGGGACACCTCCATAAGGGAAGGACCAGTGGAAGGAGCTTGCTTACGACAATGCTTCCCCTGGGTCAGCAGAGGCCAGTCCTCCTGGCTTGCTACACTGCCACAGAGGAGTGAAGATCAGCCCTGCTGTGGCTCATGAACACCGCCAGGGGTTGTGTGGAGAACGGCTTAGCCCTCCTCTGCAGCACTGCCGTCTCACCCGGAAGTGCAGCTGGAAGGTGATCACAGAACAGCTGGAGCAATTCTGGTTCCTCTATAAAAGGAGACAGCTGCCACAACCCAGCAAGCTGGAGTCAGGTGGAAGGAAGACTGAACTTGCTGGGAGAAGGAGTGGAGCCAGCTAGGGAAAAGGAAGAAGGGACTGAGTACTGTGGTGATTGGTGTACTGAGTACTGCTGCAGAAAAGGAAATAAAGGTTGTGTTTGTGTGACAAAGGCGTGGTGTCTGTCTGTGGCCCAGGCTGGTCTGTTACAATATATATACATACACACACACACACACACATATATATATATATATATATATTGTGACAGTAGGGGCAGTATCGCTCCCTTGAACCCTCAGGTACCACGCCAAACACCAGGTAAAAGTCCAACAATAATTATTTTTATTACAATAATTACGTGCACTAAGCACCCTCCACTCCACACTACTCATAAATAACCACAATACTCCAATAACAATAATCAATCCTCCACTCCCAGACGCGTTGCCCTCCTACCACCCAGCTCAGCTCAAACGCTCTGGTGTTTCCTTGTCCTTTTTATAGTCCACGACCCAGAAGTGCTCCTTGACTCGCAGTCCATGTGACTTCCTAGCACTTCCGGGTCAAATCAAAACTCTTCTTTCTTTGTTAGCCTGGAAGCACTTTATTCCTTCTGTCCTCGTGACCAGCAAGTACTTCCGGGCTGTAGGAACACCAAATGTCTCTGTGCCTCCCTGCAGCGTCCTCTGGCGGCCCCGACGTTATCCAGCAGGGCTGTGTATTACAACTCCAAACTCCATGATGCCCGGCTGGAATTCGGGGCATCTCCACATTGCAGGGAGGGCTCCATCTGGCGGCTTGGGGGTCTTGGCCGGGATAAACTGTTGGGCATAGTCCACAATATACAGTATATATTATAGAAGAGATAAGTCTGACAAACACAACACTTATAAGCACTGAATGCACAAAAAGAGATTTGAATACTCAATGGGAAGTCTGCAAATTTTGCAGATGATACCAAGGTAGGTGGATTGGAAGATAATCTGGATTCCGTTGAATCCTTACAGAGAGACTTAGACAGCATACAGGCTTGGGAAGATTTGTGGCCGATGAAATGTAATGTTAGTAAATGTAAAGTATTACATGTAGGAGATAAAAATGTGAGGTTTGAATACATAGTGGGAAGGTCTGAAAAACGAAAGTACACCTCATGGGAAGGTCTTAGGAGTCGTAGTGGGCTCGAAACTATCAACTGCCACACAGTGTTCAGAAGCCATTAAGAAGGCTAACAGAATGACAGGTTACATAGCGTCTTAATGTGAGGAGTACAAGATAATGGAGGTTCTATTGAAGCTTTATAACACACGGGTGAGGCCTCATCTGGAGTCCTGTGTGCAGTTTGGGTCTCAGAGCTACAAAAAAGGACTTAGCAGCACAAGTAAAGGTCCAGTGAAGAACAACATGGCTGATTCCAGGAGTACAGTGGATGAGTTATGAGGAAAGATTAAAAGAGCCGAGCATTGAAGAGATGAAGGGGAGACCTGACTGAGGTGTTTAAAATTATGAAGTGAACCAGTGCAGTGTATCGGGATGGGGCCACAGTTGGAAACTTATTGAGGGTAAATTTCACACAAACATTAGGAAGTTTTTCTTCACACAGAGAACCACAGACACATGGAATAAGTGACCAAGTAGTGTGGTAGACAGTAAGACTTTAGGGACCTTGAAAACTTGACTTGATGTTATTTTAGTAGAATTAAGTGGACAGGACTAGCGAGCTTTGTTAAGATTGTACTAAAAAACACAATGGACATTTTATGTAGCCCCACTACAATTTCAGCTTGTATATACTTTCCTCTTAATTAATGACCTCTTAGGCACAGCCAAGGATTCCCCAAAGAGACACAGAGTACCGAAGGAGTCCAGTCTTCATCTTAGGTTGCTGGCGCTCTTGATAGCTATAAAAATGGACGAAGGTCCAAATCTTTAGAGTCCTAGTGCTTCCTGTCTTGCTATATGGTTGTGAGACATGGACGCTATCCAGTGACCTGAGATGAAGACTGGACTCCTTCAGTACTGTGTCTCTTCGGAGAATCCTTGGGTACCGCTGGTTTGACTTTGTGTTGCTCATGGAGTCCCAAATGAGGCACATTATCTCCATTGTGAGGGAGCGTCAGTTACGGCATTACGGCCATGTGGCGCCATTACCTGAGGGTGATCTGGCTCACTGTTGAGGACCTGGGCAGCTGGACCAGGCCAAGGGGTCGCCCATGTAACACCTGGCTGTGCCAGATAGAGGGTCATTTCCGGAGTGTGGGACTGGACTGAGTGTTGGATCCTGAGCTGGATCCTGAGCTGTTTGGTCGTGTGGTGGGTGCGGCAATGCGCTGTACCATTGCATGCTCCCCAACCTGACCTGACCTCTTGTTCTTGTCTGTTAGCTGCTCCTGATAGCTAAACAGTGACCCACCTGCAGGTTCATGGCAGCTTGCGTCAACCTCCAGCCAGCTCAATTATCATGCTGTTTGAGATCAAACCAGTTAAGTTACATTAACTTTGTCAGGAAAAGAAATGTGTTATGTCACAGCCAGGATTAGGCTTATTTTGTCTCCTATAGCTATTTTTATTGAATTCTTTGAAATGATTATTTTTCATTTGATTTTTTATTATTATGTAAATGTTGTCAATCTGGCGCCCTGCCCGGGGTTTGTTTCCTGCCTTGCGCCCTGTGTTGGCTGGGGTTGGCTCCAGCAGACCCCTGTGACCCTGTAGTTAGGATATAGCGGGTTGGATAATGGATGGATGGATGTTGTCAGTATTGTTTTATTGATTTGGGGCGGGGGGGGAGTGAATTGAAAACAGAAGCCAGGAAGCACTTCTTTACACTAATGGTTGCGAGAATTTGGTATTGGAAAGGGAAATTTTGATCATTTGTAGAAGGAACTTTGGTTGAAATGTTGGAACAACTTCTCTAATAGAAAGCCAAACAAATTCCATAGGCGAGATTCTTCCTAGAAACGTCACACTTGTCTTCTTTGGTTTTTTCGTTTTTTGTTGTCAATCTTAATCAAATCTACCCGAGATTTGCTCCACGCACCTAACGTCTTGTACAAATCCACTTATTTTTATGATCTGGAAATCAATCTCTCTCTCTTCTGTAATGCATGGTAGATGTAACGCTTTAGGCATGTATGAGTATGCGGTAAGCTTCTTTTGCGTTTTTATAATTCTTGCCACACTCAGATCTATACAAATTAAGCAGCCATTGCTGGATGAACACTTTATTCTGCTGTGAAGTAATTCAATGTAAAGCACAGGTTTCCTCCGATGAAAAGAGGATCAGAAAATGGCAGATTATTGTTAAAGATAATGTTTCTTAACATAATGCAGGCTTAGGTCTTTAGCTGAATCTATTCAAGAACATCAAAGAGGCATCAGGGTTCAGTTGTTGGCTAAATGTGAAAAGAAGCCTATAACAAAAGGGACCAAATCAATATTAATGTGCGCGTATGTACAATTTTATGTAATAAGAGATAGGCCATTGCTTTCAACACTTAGAACAGATCCATATTGCATAACTAATCATTTCTGTGGATTAATAGCATGAAACGCATTTAAACAAATCTTACCCGCTTACCCAGAGCCTACCCAGCATTCTACGTACTCATCATTCGCATCACAAACCTTAATAGAATTTAATTGTGTTATGTCTTTTATTCTTTATTCACAATTGAGACAACTCACAGCTGGCGCAATGTCTGTTGATTTTACTGATTCCATTTAGTCAGGAAAAGTGAATCTTTTTCACAGCAGATTGGCATCGTGCCACAAAAGATGTTTAGGAAGCCTGCCAAATACAAAAATGAGCCGAGCAGTTCATTTGTTTCAAGTTATGCACTCATTTCTCTTACCCCGTTGGCCTAAAGAACAATAGCTGACTAACAGCACTTACTTACAAGTGCCCTCTGCATTAGTGGGCTTTTTAGTCTGTTAACATTTTAGTGGACTTCTACTGAAACCTGAAGACAAACACATTATACACATGCTATATGGTGCCTCTAAAAAGTATTCAACCCCCTTGGAAGTTTTAACACTTCATTGTTATACAATCAGGCCTTTAAAGACCTCATGGGCACAGCAGTGTGTCTGTCTGAGGAGAGAGTGTCGACCTCGTTGACAGGGTGACATTCGTGTCTCTTGTGACTCTTCCTATGAAGTCAATAGACGGATTGGGAGAGCATGGGGTGTCATGAGGTCGCTGGAAAGGGGTGTGTGGCGCTCCTGAAATGTCTGCAGAAGGACTGTGTTGTTATGACATGGACGCTATCCAGCAGCCTAAGATGGACTCCATCGGTACTCTGTGTGTCTTTGGAGAATCCTCTGGTACCACTTGTTTAAATTTGTGTTGCTCACGGAGTCCCGGATGAGGCACATTACCTGCATTGTAAAGGGAGCGTCAGTTACGGCACTACGGCCATGTGGCGCCATTACCCGAGGGTGATCCGGCTCATTGTTGAGGACCCGAGTAGCTGGACGTAACTTCTGGCTGTGGCAGATAGACGGTCATTTCCAGAGAGTGAGAATGAAATGCCTGGAGGATTGCCAATCAGGATCTTGAGCTGTTTCATTGTATGGTGGGTACGGCAACTCACTGTACCAGTGCATACTCCCCAACTTGACTTGATTTGATTGTTGAATAATATTTACATTTATTTGCTCAGCAGGTGCTTTTATATAAAGCGACTTACAAAATAGGTCAACATAATTGAGGAACATCAGTCTGGGGGCTGTTTGGTAACTGTGGAAGATTATTTGTGACAAAATGAAATGCAAACCAACGTGTTAACTGCATTGAAATGCAACACATATGCAAATGAGCCATTTCATTTTGGGACAGTTTTATCGTGTCGGCATTAAAAATATATCAACCAAATGACCAACTGCTTTTCACTACGGCGCAAAAGTTTTGCATCAGTTTAAAATGCAATACAAAAATGCGTTGAATTTTAATTCATGTCGATAGGTCACATGTCATAACTAAAAGCAAAGCAGATGTTTTGTAATTTGTTTCACAAATTCTCAGTTGGATTGGGATCCGGACTCTGACTCGGCCACACCAGACATTCGCCTTATTATTATTATTATTATTATATAGATAGATAGATATGAAAGGCACTATATAATAGATAGATATGAAAGGCACTATCATAGATAGATGATAGATATGAAAGGCACTATATAATAGATAGATAGATGATAAATATGAAAGGCACTATAAATTAGATAGATATATAGATAGATAGATATGAAAGGCACTATATCATAGATAGATATGAAAGGCACTTTATAATAGATAGATAGATATGAAAGGCACTATATAATAGATAGATAGATAGATAGATATGAAAGGCACTATATAATAGATAGATAGATAGATAGATGATAGATATGAAAGGCACTATATAATAGATAGATAGATAGACAGATAGATATGAAAGGCACTATATAATAGATAGATAGATAGACAGATATGAAAGGCACTATATAATAGATAGATAGATGATAGATATGAAAGGCACTATATAATAGATAGATAGATAGATAGATATGAAAGGCACTATATCATAGATGGATAGATATGAAAGGCACTATATAATAGATCGATAGATAGATATGAAAGGCAATATATCATAAATAGATAAATATGAAAGGCACTATATAATAGATAGATAGATAGATAGATATTAAAGGCACTATATAATAGATAGATCGATAGATAGATAGATGATAGATATGAAAGGCACTATATAATAGATAGATAGATATGAAAGGCACTATATAATAGATAGATAGATGATAGATATGAAAGGCACTATATAATAGATAGATAGATAGATAGGAGATAGATAGACAGATATGAAAGGCACTATATAATAGATAGATAGATAGATGTCAAAGGCAGAGTTCAGGTTATTACTTGTACGATATAAGCATACTTTTCTTTTAGTATTTTCTCTCTTGCATGTGTATGAGAAGGTAGATTGTCAATGCCTTATCCACACGACGGATGTTCCCGTCCGTTGTGTTATTGTAGATTTCCACGTTTTCACCGACAAGAACATTGACAGTTGCCACAATGTGTACGTTGCTTGGGGGTTAACATCTTCCTTGATTTTGTTCTTGATCATAGCCATTTCTTTCCCCTCTGTCATTCACCTACTTGCATCCTTGAGGAGACTGAATTCACCAGACATATCATTGTGGTTCAGTCGTACACGTAGTTGTGCCTTTGTCACCGTCTGATGATCAATTCACGTTGTCCTCACTATCACTTGATTCAACTATTGGTTCAGAGGGAGGAAGAGAAAAGGCATTAAGAACAGTGCCAGCCCCTGGTTTGGAGGGTAATTACCATGACTGGAGCTATTAAGCTGTCTCTCGTGTGTGTGTGTGTGTGTGTGTGTGCATGACAGTGTGTGTCAGGGGGGTAAGCATATCTTGTGATTTAAAATTTCTGAAACATGAGTATGGCCCCTAGTTAGTTTTATAGGATTCCTTGTGGATTAGACTTTGCACAAAATTAATGTTTTCTGCATGCAGCTATTAAAGAAAGTTGTTTTTTCTTTTCGACTTGGTAATCTTTTCTGTTGCTAAAACAAATAAGATTGGCCTGAGAGACCAGTTGGATTTCTTAATTTAAAAGATGAGAAAAAAACAGTAATTGTTCATTATTCCACAGTAAATACTCTTAGTGTGCACTTCATTCTGCAAATTAAAGAAATGAGACCACAGCACACAGAGCTGATGCCCAGATTTCATTTCTCAGGCTCAGCCTTTTTAATTTAAGATGAGACATGCTGTGTTACAGTGACACACAACTCCAGTCCTTGAGGACCACTGCGTCAAGAGCGCCCCACACCAGCCAGACTATTAAGAAGGTCATAAATCGAATGATTTCATGATTCAGAAAATCTGCTCGTCCCCAAATACAGTCTGCTTTTATTTTATTGTGCTTTATAGCTCAATAAGATCATTTTAAAATGGGCATTAGTAGAAGATGGAAAACAAAATTGGATATGTAATAAGATCGATTAATGTAATAAGGACATTAAGCCTGAGCGAAGCCCACAAGGGTGGTGCATCTGTGACAGCCTACCAGACTAGTCAATTGTGTGGAGTGGGTTTGTTCCCTCCATGTTCTTGCTGGTAACTTTTTTGTATTGTGCTGTGTGAAGGATACCACAGGGAAGACTGGCACCCCGAGATTCTTACCCAGCTGGGATACCCCATACAATGGAAGGATAGTTGAAGACAGTTTGGTCAGGGCATTGTCTCCTCCGAAATGCGAGATGGCAGCCCCCCTGTGGGTTACGGTACCACCACGAATTCCCACAGGGCACTTTGGGAATTGAATTTCATTGGTTCAGCCCCGTTGCGTTTCGTGGGTGTTGCCAAGGGGTGCTGGGACTACTTTGTCGGGCTCCAGCCTTACCCAAAAGTGCTCACGGGCCACAGTTTCAGGATACCAGAAGTACTCCCGGGGGTCACATAAAAGGTGCCGCCTGCTACAGTTCAGTGAGCCAGAGTCGGGAGAAGGAGGTCGAAGCTTGCTGAGAGGAGCGGAGGAAGAGTTACGAAGAGTGGAAGAAATAGAGCTGTGGTTGTGGTGTGGAAAACTTTCACTAATGTAAGAGTTTCACACAATAAAAATCTATTTTTTTCATTGGAATTTGTGTCCGAGCCTGATGTGTTGGGAATTATGGGAGCTGCACTACCCACTAGTGACCACAGCTGTCATGTTGATTAGTGCCTTTGAAGTGCTCAAATCTGTGCTTATGGTTGTGAAAAAGTAAGTACACCTCATGAGACTTTTCTCTTTTCTAAAATATGTGAGCATTTCAAGATTTGATCTTCATTCAAATAGAACTATAGATAAACGTGACCTAATTGAAAAAAAAAGAAAATGTAATAATGTATTCAACAAAAATGTACAGATATGCCATTTCTGTCTGTGAAAGAAATAACTCCACCCTTGGCTCTAATAGCTGGTGTTGCCCCCTCAGGTTGGCATTTCCTAGAACTGCCAAGCAGTCTCTGACATCAACTGGCAGAACATTTTTCCCACTCCTCCATGCTGAATTCGTTCAGCTGTGTGATGTTTGAGGGGTGTCTTACATGAAGCCCATTTCAAATCCCCCCACAGCGTCTTGATGGGATTCAGATCCAGGCTTTGACTTGGCCATTCCAGAACATTCCATTTCTTTCTTTTTCAGTAGTTCTTTGATGGATTTACTGGTAGTTTTAGGGTCTTTATCATGTTGCCAGGTCCACATGATGTTGAGCTTTGATCTTACACTATCTTCAAAAACCCTCTGCTATAATGGACAATTCATGGTGGGTTCTATGATAGTGAGTTTCCCAGGCTGTGATGCAAACCATAACCTTTCCACTACCATGTTTTATAGTTGGCATCAAGTTCTTGTGGTCAAAGGTTGCCTTTGGTTTTCTCCAAACATGTGTTCTGGTACTGTGGCTATGCCTCATCTGTACAGAGCACATTGGTTCAGAAGTCCTAGCAATTAGAACCAATTCTGAGCTAAGGATTAAACCTAATAATTAGTTTGCACCTGTTAACTCCTACATCTCCATGTCAAACATAAAGAAAAATGTATTCTACCCAGTGTACAGCTATTCCTTACAAGTTGTTCACAGCCGGCCCGAATGGGCCATACACTTCCATCCACTGACTACATTTTGCCACACGTCATTCAAAAAGCCTTTCAACGTTTTATCTGAGTCATGAACTAGGAGCTCCTCAGCACAAAAGTCAGACAAATGGTAGCAAAAAAGGGCCCCACAAGTGAAACAATCCATCAACCTTCAGCTTGTAAAACGTAAAGGCCAAACAAAGAATCTTAGATAAATACATTATTTATTTTCAAAAATGTTCTGTAGCACAAGAAGCTCTGAAGAGCACAAAAAAATCAAAAGGAGTTGCCTAAAAGAATAAGTGCAAAATTCAAGGCAAAGAAGTCCCAAAAAAAAAATCCAGAAAGCAATGTCAAGAACAGAAGTCAAAAATGTAGAGAATCAACAGAACATGAAAACCAAAACAGCACTCACCAACACCGCTAAGTGAGCGCATCCAATGCACCGCAAGGGCTTTCATGTGTCATCTGGTCACTCTTTAATAAAGCTCAGATTGGTGGAGTGTGAAAGTGGTGGTTGCCCTTCTGGAAATTTCTCCCATCTCCACACAGGTTCCCCAATGGGGTTGTTGGTCACCTCTCTTACCAAACCCCTTTTTCTTTGATTGCTCAGGAACCCAAGCTTTTCCTAGATGGTCTCCAACCCAAGTACTGGCCAGACTCGATCATGCTTAGCTTCAGGTAGATGACCTGTTCTGAAGTGTTGGCCTTACAGGCACTGTGCTCGCTTGGTTTAGTTCTTATTCATCAAATCGATTCCAATATGTACAGAAATGTGCTGACAAGACTCCATCATTATACACAGAAGTGAGATATGGTGTCCTGCAGGGCTTAGTACTGGGACCTTTACTGTTTTCACTCTACAGACTTCCACTGGGATCTCTCATTAGGAAACATCATGTTAATTTTCACTCGTATGCAGATGACACCCGGTTATACTTTTCTTTTAGATCAAATGAAGTTTCTCCGATGTTGTCTTTAATTAGTTGTGTTAGTGAGAACTACTGAGAACTACTTGTCTTTAAACATCGATAAAACAGAGATGTTAATTATTGGCGGGAATGATGCTGATCACAACAATATTCTGTCATCATTTAACTCAGTTGGAATCTCCATTAATTTTACTGAATCAGCGCACAATCCAGGAGTTATCTTTGGACTCAAGCATGTCATTTAAAGCGCATATTACAAAGTTGTCCAAATCATGTTTCTTCCATCTTAAAAATGTTGGGAAATTAAGGCGCTTTCTAAATAAACAAGATTCTGAGAAATTCATTTATGCATTTATTTCTAGTAGGATTGACTATTGCAATGCGGTGTTCACTGGATGTTCAAATTGTTCTTTATTCAACCTCCAGTTAATCCAAAATGCTGCTGCAAGAATTATTACAAGAACAAGAAAGTATGAACACATAACTTAAATCCTTACACGGGCTCCTGGTTAGGTTTAGGGCAGATTTCAAAATCCTCCTTTTAACATATAAAGCATTAAATGGCTGAGGTCCCTCTTACTTGTCTGAACTTATCATGACTTATAAACCAGAGAGCACATTAAGATCTCAAGATGCCGGTCTGCTTAGGATTTCAAGAATTAATAAAATAACAGTGGGAGGTCGATCTGTTAGTTACAGGGCCCCTAAACTGTGGACTGGTCTGCCTGCTACTATAAGAGATGCCACTTCAGTCTCAGCTTTCAAATCTCACTACTTCAGTTTAGCACACCCTGACTAGAGCTGCTGATTAACTGTACAGACTGCATCTCTGTTGTCAGTCATTAGCACTAAACATAAGTAACATGATAGTTAGAACTGGATATTAACCCTCACCTATTCTGTTTCTCTTCTCGGTACTCAAATGTGGCACTTGGTGCCACGGCCCACCTGCCAAGTTGTTTTGCCTACCTAAGGTAAGGATCGCAGAAATCGTCTGATAGAGGAGTCCTTTCATCGGATTGGCTGTCTCAGCTGTGGAATGACCAAAAGGGGGAGGCAGTTTGATGACCGAGGTCTCCAGGACTCTGAACAAATCCAAATCATATTATGTGATATCATCTACTGTTGAATGCTGCTCCATATTTGGAATATTTTTATTTTTATACTGTACTCAGGAGGACTTGTGTCCTGTTCTGTGTATTGTATTGTATTGTATTGACCCCCTTCTTTTTGACACCCACTGCACGCCCAACCTACCTGGAAAGGGGTCTCTCTTTGAATTGCCTTTCCCAAGGTTTCTTCCATTTTTCCCTACTGGGTTTTTTTTGGGAGTTTTTCCTTGTCTTCTTAGAGAGTCAAGGCTGGGGGGTATCAAGAGGCAGGGCCTATTAAAGCCCATTGTGGCACTCCTTGTGTGATTTTGGGATATAGAAAAATAAATTGTAGTGTATTGTATTGTGTATCTCCCCTTCGCTGCAGTTAGACACCCCTTTGAAATATTATTCTGCTTGTTTTGCCATTATCATTTCACGTGAATTGTCTTGGTACCATTTTATTTAGTAGTTTATTAAAAGACATGCTATTACGATTACATTTAAAACTAGAAGAGGAGAATTGCCGTGGTAAGCTTTAACATTTTCTCTGTAACTTTGTTTTTTCTCATTGACTGACTCAGACAACAGAGTGCAGGTATAAAAAAAAAGGTCCTAGCATACAGTAATTTAATTAAAAAATAACAAATGTCACAAAAGC
The DNA here is from genome assembly GCA_026402145.1 of Polypterus bichir lapradei. NCBI lineage: Eukaryota > Metazoa > Chordata > Cladistia > Polypteriformes > Polypteridae > Polypterus > Polypterus bichir. The sequence continues at coordinate 2,460,526 of JANRMT010062824.1, read as the reverse complement.
TTCAGCCTCCACTAGCAGTTATGGCCCTGCCACATGCTCTTAATATTCTTCAGGGAATGTTTCATAAAATCCTGTTACCTTCATAAAAAATAAGGCAATAACAAATGACTGCTAATACCGGTGTGTCTCGGAGTATCTCATCACTTTCAGCTGTTTGTCAAATTCGAGACGGACAAGGTCAGGCTCTGGATGGCGGACTTGACTTGAATTTTAATAAGGCAGCATTTAGATCTCTTAGTTAGAGATTTGGTGGCACAGTGGTTAGCACTTTTACCTCCCAGCACTAGAGGTGTTTGGGTTTGAATTCTGGCCTGGCTACTGCATGCGTGTGTAATCTGCCCTCAAACCCTCTGTGTTTTCTCCGAGTATGGCGGACTCTGCATCACATTCCCAAAGACATGCACGTTAAATTGACTGGTGGTCCTGAACCTCCCATAGGAATGAAAAATGAAAAAAAAAATGGGATTTTCTTAATATCTAGACAACAATGAGATCAGAAAGAAATGAAATGGAGACATGTTCTCTTGTCTCATGCTTGTCAGATTTTTCTCCTGAGGAAAAAATAACCTGGTTTGTCTCATAAGGGTCTCCTCTTGAGTTTCAGTAAAGATTTCAGAAAAGTCACACAATGGACTCAGATTTTCCAAGCAGTATCTTGATATTTTTCTTTATGAGAAAATCGCACATATGTGCATGGATCGAACTTTACATTAGCAACATTACTTCAAATTAGAACATGGTACTAGGCAAGGATGCCCCCTGTCACCACTGCATTTTGCAATCGCCATTGAACCACTGGCAGTTCACTTTCAAAATGCTTATGAGATAAAGGAGATTATCAGTGAAAGTATTGGCATTGTGTGCTCACTAATATCTGCTGAAATGTACGGACAGCTGTTTGTGGTAATAAAACACATTACTATAATTACAAAACTGTAGTCCTTGCTTCTGAATAATTCTATTAGTTGGTGTAATTTATACTGCTGTGCTACTATTAGTTCCTAGTTATTCTGGGAAAAAGTCAGGTAGCATGAAATTGCTATTAGATTATGTGTTTAAATCCCACTTCTAACACCATGTAACTATGAGCAAGCCACTTCATCTGTCTGTGCTACAATTAGAAAAACAAAAGAAATGTAACCAATCATATCTCAGACGTTGTAAGGCACCTCGAATAAAGGCATCAGTCCTATAATAAAAAAAAATATATGAAATTGTGGGAAATTACGACCAGAAAGATCTCTGTGATATCCCGTGTAGTGGGAAACAACAACATTTATTTCTATAGCACATTTTCATACAAACAATGTCGCTCAAAGGGCTTTACACGATGAAGAAAGAGAAAAAAGACAAAATAAATAAGAATTAAAACTAGGGAATACTAGAATCAAAGTAAGGCCCGATGGACAGGGAGGACCGGAAAAACAAAAAAAAAAAAATAAAACTCCAGACGGCTGTAGTCTGGAAATGTAAAATATTGACCCCACTCCTTGCCTGATCTGGAGTTTCAGCAGCTTGACACTGTGGTGCCTGCTTTGTCGTATTTTACGTTCCCACTCTAAAGATCGCGGCCATCCAATATTGGTCTTCAGACTTGTCCCTTGTGTACAATGATTCCTCTGGACTCTCTGAATCTTTTAATGATGTTATGTACCATGCATGATGAAATCCCAGAATTCTTTGCAAATTTAAGTTGAGGACCGTTATTCTGAAATTGTTGCTTTATTTATCTGTGTGGTCTTTCGCAGAGTCTTTGCTTCTGAGTGACTCCGCCTCTTTGTGATGCTCTTTTTATACCCAGTCATGTGACTGACCTGTTGCCAAGTAACCTCATTAGTGGTCAGATGTTCCACCATGTGTTTGTTTGTTTTTTTTTTATCTTTGTTTTTAGGATCACTCAATTTTTACAGTCTTTTGTTTCCCCCGTCCCAACTTTTTTGAAACGTTAAATTCACAATGAGCACATATTTTCCATAAAACAATAAAATTCTCAATTTCAGCATGTTCTGTTTCCAATTAAATATGGGTTTAAGTGATTTACTAATCATCACATTCTGTTTTTATTTACATTTTACAAAGGCGTCCAGTGTTTATAAAAGTCCGATGCAATGATCTGGCACCGCGGGCAGGGTTTGTAGTTTCCTTGATTCCAGTGATGGATAATGTAGATTTGATGATAGATGGATTATTCATTTTATTGCTTCTTATATGGTCAAGGCTATTCCACTACTATAGATGATGAAATACAATTACGTTTCCTAATGTACACTGAATTTGATAAACTGGAAATATGAAACATACATCCAGGGTAGATAGACAGAATACTGAGAGATGCTTTATTGATGTCAATTGGCCAGGCCATAAAAACAATACAGAAGACCAAAACGTATCACTCCTCCTTTAAAGGGATGCTCCACCTAAACATGATATTGTTGGATATGTTACCCCAGAAAAAGACAGGATCTCATAGTTTCATAGAGAATGGAGTTTATGCTGACCAACTCTGAACTACAGTAAACAATAGCAAAAAGTCTCACGTTACTCGTATCATATAATGTACATATCAAGCCATCAGGTCATATGCTTGCAAAGACCCAAACACATATATAGGGTGAGGCAGAAAGGATGGACGTTTTTTACAAAATCGCAAAACTGTTCATTTTTTCTTACAAAGAAATTTATTGAAAGATTTGAGTTCATATTAAAATAGCATTTGACAATTTGTAGGGATGGAACTGCAGGTCTAAATGCAAAATACGCCTTACCGCACAATTACCGAGGCCAAGTTCAGAAGAATGCTTCCGAGCAGATCGACTTGGACTGCACAGCAGGGCTAGTCGTACGCTTTCCACATTTTCAGGGGTACGTGCCGTTCGTGTAGCCCCCGGCGGTCTTTTGTTCATTAGTGTACCTCGTGTATGACGTGCTTTAACCCAACATAGGATAGTGTTACGAGCGGGAACAGCTTTATTTCTGTGGATATTGAAATGGCAACGAAACTCAAGCTGAACTGTGGTAATAGATTGGTTGTTCTTGACAAAACAGTCGTACGCAAAAACACGGTGTTCTATCGTCCATGGCTCGATGGCTTCAACTAAAAAGAAAATTTAAAATTTGCTAAGACTTTGCAAACCTAACGCCACCTACTGCACATCTGTCACTCCACCTAGTGGTGAGTTCTAGCCGTTTCAAAGACGTCCATCCTTTCTGCCTCACCCTGTACCATACTTTTCCTAAAGCAATCTACCTTAATAAAAGAATAAGTGTTTGTCTCTGTGTATGTGTGTTTCTGTTCAGTTTCTGTGTCTCTGTCATTCCAACAGATGGCGCATCACAAATATTAAAACTGCTTTTATGCATCCCATAACAAATGGCAAATAACAGAGACTTATTGTTATGATCTGAGAGCTCCATAAATTTTTCAAAAATCGCCCACTGGAAGGGATTTACTGTGAAAACCCCAGCTAGGGCCTTGCAGAATCTTTATAAATTAGAAGATTTTATTTTTAACAAAAATGCTCTGTAGCACAAGAAGCTTGGTGAAGAAAGCAAGGCAATCCAAGGCAAACACAGTCCCAATACAGGTTCGAAAACAAAGTAAAAAACTGAGCATAGGTTCAAAAAATCCATTAATCTCGAAAAGTAGCCAAGCACAGGAAAATACAAGTAAACACTCTGCTCCCTGACACTTTGAGCTACATTATTTGTATGAAAATGTGCTGCTATATAAATTAATGTTCTTGTTGTTTCAAAATGAACTACCAGGAACTATGGGAGACCCTCCCTATTTATAGAATGGAGGGTAGTTCCTGGCAGTGATTGGCAGGTGGTCCCATCTCTTGGGAAACCACTCAGAAAACACAAGGAACATAACACAGGCTTTGGCAACAAAGGAGGTAATAAATAAAAGTAACATTAACATAAATAAATGGCACAAAAATGAACAAAAAGAAATACAAGAAACATGACATTGAACTCCAGCAAAAGGAAACATGACACATGGCGCATCACAAACAATTAAACTGCTTTTATGTGTTATTCACTTACTCCCTTACCAAATGGCATATAACAAAGACATATGCATTGCATTTCTTATTGCAACAAATGGCGCACTGCAAACAATAACAATGCTCTGGTGTAGTGGGTAAGGCTTTGGACCTCAAACTCTGAGGTTGTGGGTTCAAATCCTGCTACTGAAACCGTGTGACCCTGAGCAAGGCACTTGACCTGCCTGTGCTTTAACTGGAAAAGCAAAAGAAAATGTAACCAATTATATTAAAAATCTTGTAAGTCACTTTGGATAAAGGTGCCAGCTAAATAAATAAATGAAATGCAAATGTACTCCCTTACCAAAATGGGATATAACAGAGACATGTGCATTGCATTTATCATTCCAACAGATGGCGCATCGCAAATATTAACAATGCTGTATGACTCCCATACCAAATGGGATATAACAGAGACAACAGAGCATTTGTCATTCTAGCACACAGGTGTCGAACTCCAGGCCTGGAGGGCCGCAGTGGCTGCAGGTTTTCATTCTAACCATCTTCTTCATTAGTGACCGGTTTTTGCTGATAATTAACTTCTTTTACTTTAGTTTTAATTAACTTGTCTCAGGCCCCTTAGTTGTCTCTTTTTTTTAATTAGAAGCCAAACAATAATGAAACACAAAACGAGCTGCCACATGACCAGCTGACCTGTGCCCGTCACACAATATATGAAAATAAAGAAAAATGAAGGTCTCAGTAAGGTTGATCTCTCAGGTCACCAAAAACATTTTGACGAACAGAAAATCAACTGTTTTGGAAATGTCTGCTGAGGCAGAATAAGAGCAGCAACAGACCACAAAATTAAATAACGGGCTTAATTAATTAACAGCAAGAATCAGCTTCTCATTAATAGATTGGTTGGAGTGAAATTGGTTGGAGTTTGAAATCCCAGTTTAGCTGCTCATCTGTTGGCTCGTTTCAAGTCTCATTTCTGTTTGGCTGCCATTTCATGAAGAAACAAATCAATTCAGAGGACTGAATCCTTAAAAACAGGGCTATTAAAATGAAGGGAAAAGGAGTTAATTAAAAGCGAAAACTGGTCAATGATTAGGAAAAGGGTCAGAATGAAAACCTGCAGCCACTGCGGCCCTCCAGGCCTGGAGTTTGACACCCCTGTTCTAGCATATGGTACATTGCCAATATTAACAATGCTGTATGACTCCCTTACCAAATAGGATATAACAGAGACATATCAGAACATTTGTCATTCTAGCAAATGGCGCATCACAAACATTTTATTACTACCAATGTTTGTGATGCACCATTAGTTAGACTGACAAGTGCAATGCATCTTATTCCTATACACATTACAAAATACATTACAATAGGTAGTGCACTACAAATGTTAACGCTGAGATCTCTTGATGGTTACTTAGACTTTATCCTGTCTTAGATGGGTAACACAGCCAGTGCAAAATAAACTGCAACCTGAAAACGCTGTTGTGAATAAAAAATGATTACGCTTAGGCGCAAATGAGCATTTGAGTCACACATTTAAATATTTATGATGACAAATCATTGTGTTATTATTTATTTATTGTAATTTTTCTAAATTAATTTATTTATTTGCATATTTATTTATTTCATTTTGTCCAAATATCAATTCCATAGACCTTAGCCTTCCTTTGCAACAAAGAGACAAACTTCTGAATGAATGAAAGAAAATTCAGCTAATGAAGAAAGCCACAAAACTCCACCTCACCAGCACATGACTTTTCTTCTATTAATTTTTTTTTTCCTTTTAATATCGCTTGACAGATGTACAATCTGCCTTAAAAATGTGGTAGCACATTTTAATTAAAAGTGACATACTTCCTGACAGTCTTAACTGTACTAGAAGAAAAGTTCAAAAGAGAGTTCAAAGATGAAGGAGCCCAGGAACCAGCATTGGGCTGAACACCAATTAGGTCTGGTGCTTTACTCAATGAGAGCCTAATTAAGACTGTTATGTCATAATGTATATATTCATGAAAGAGAGGCCATTAAAACTCTTTACATTGGGGATAATTCTGGAGTCTTTTGCTCCTCAAAAAACATCTTGAAAGAAAACTCCTGGCATGTCTTTTTGAAGAAGAAGAAGATAAGAGAAATCAGATGAATATCATCACAAAGAAAATATTACATAGGGAATGAGAATAAGGGATGGCACGGTGGCGCAGTGGTAGTGCTGCTGCCTCGCAGATAGGAGACCCTTAAGGGTTCGCCTCCCTGGTTCTCCCTGCGTGGAGTTTGCATGTTCTCCCCCGTGTCTGCGTGGGTTTCCTCCCACAGTCCAAAGACATGCAGGTTAGGTGGATTGGCGATCCTAAATTGTGCTTGGTGTGTGGGTGTGCGCCCTGTGGTGGGCTGATGCCCTGCCCGCGGTTTGTTTCCTGCCTTGCGCCTTGTGTTGGCTGGGCTTGGCTCCAGCAGACCCCTGTGACCCTGTAGTTAGGATATAGCGGGTTGTATACTGGATGGATGGATGGAATGAGAATAAGGGTGTGTGTGTGTGTCTATATACTGGAGAGAGGATGAACAGTTGGGACACCAAGTCGGTCGCCCCATTTAATTAAAGGAAAAAAATGTTCCTCTTGGTGTCTATAAAGCAGCCCCCTTGGGCAAATAATCAACAAAAGATATTCGGCTCTTTGCTGTGGAAATAAGGGGTCATAGAATGAAAAGGCGTCCCAGCTGGACAAGAACCTCGACCATCTGTGAGAGTGTAAACGTGCTGATTAATCGACCTAACACACACACACACACACACAGAGACTTACAGACAGGCAGACACACACACACACACGTCTTTTGGGATGTCAGAGGAAAAACAGAATACCTGGATGTAGTTGTTGTTGTTTTTTTTTTCTTGGTTTACTACTAAAATTCAGGAAAGTGTAACAAAGAAAGCTTTTGCCCAGATAGAATTTTATCTTTCTTTACTACAACATCATAACACGGACACCATTTCAGCCTGGTTTGATTAATGTCTGTGCAAATAAATAAAACATTTGCAACAGCCTTATTGAATAGCGTCTGCCTTGTTTTGATCAAATTAAGCCTGGACTTTGCTCCAGCATTTCTCCCCAATAGCTCCCAAAATCAATTTCAATTAGGCTGCATGTATCATTTGGCTAGTTCAATTACAGGCACCTCATGAATATTGAAATACCAATTTCTTTTCGTTTACTAATCTCTGAACCAGACACATTTAAGTAAGTCTCTCAGTGTCTCTTCACTACAGTTAAACTTTCTTTTTGTGAGTAAGATTTACATTTTGTCACATTTCTTCTAATGTTGAGGCACCTGAGAGAGAAAAAAAAAGGTACTTGAAACTACGTGTTGATTTAACTTGGACATCCTGACATTTGTATCAGTGCAATGAAATTAGAAAATCAAATCATATATAAAATTTAACTTGGTATTTTTTTCTCTGACAACTGTTTGCATATAAGAAGTCATATTGCTGTCAATCAAATATTACAATACAATACAACATTTATTTATGTAGCACATTTTCATACAAAAAATGTAGCTCAAAGTGCTTTACATAATGAAGAATAGAAAAATAAAAGACATAGTAAGAAATTAAAATAAGTTAACATTAAATAACATAGAATAAGAGTAAGGTCCGATGGCCAGGGAGAACAGAAAAAACAAAAAAAAAAACTCCAGACGGCTGGAGAAAAAAATAAAATCTGCAGGGGGTCCAAGGCCATGAGACCGCCCAGTCCCCTCTGGACATTCTACCTCACATAAATGAAACAGTCCTCTTTGTATTTAGGGTTCTCACGGAAGGACTTGATGATGATGGTCATGCAGACTTCTGGTTTTTAGTCCATCAATGTTGGAGCATCATGATACTTTGAGTAGGTGGAGGTGGCGCAGGCCGCCACCACAAAGAAAACGGAAAAAGAAATAGAAGAGAGAGTAGGGGTCAGTACGGATTTTAGAGCCACCATGAATAGTTATTAAAATGAATTGAACATACAGAGTATCAGGATTAAATTAAAGTGAATTTATGAAAAGGCCATGTTAAAGTAATGTGTTTTCAGCAGTTTTTTAAGGTGCTCCACTGTATCAGCCTGGCGAATACCTATTGGCAGGCTATTCCAGATTTTAGGTGCATAACAGCAGAAGGCCACCCGCCTCACCACTTCTTTTAAGTTTAGCTCTTGGAATTCTAAGCAGACACTCATTTGAGGATCTAAGGTTACGATTTGGAATATAAGGTGTCAGACATTTCGAAATATAAGATGGAGCGAGATTATTTAACGCTTTATAAACCATAAGCAGAATTTTAAAGTCAATTCTGAATGACACAGGTAACCAGTGTAGTGACATCAAAACTGGAGAAATGTGTTCGGATTTTCTTTTCCTAGTTAGGATTCTAGCAGCTGCATTCTGCACTTGTTGCAAACAATTTATGTCTTTTTTGGGTAGTCCTGAGAGTAGTGCGTTACAGTAATCTAGTCGAATGAAAACAAAAGTGTGAACTAATTTCTCAGCATCTTTCAGTGATATAAGAGGTCTAACTTTTGCTATGTTTCTTAAGTGAAAAAATTCTGTCCTGGTGGTCTGATTAATATGCGATTTAAAATTCAGGTTGCAGTCAACAGTTACCCCTAAGTTTTTTACTTCCGTCTTGACTTTTAATCCAAATGCATCAAGTTTATTTCTGAAAACCTCATTGTATCCATAATTGCCAATCACTAAGATTTCAGTTTTCTCTTTATTTAGCTTGAGAAAATTACTGTTCATCCATTCAGAAATACAAGTAATATTCACCCATGACTCTAAATGATTAACTGTTTTGGGACTTTACATAATACGTATTGTAGAGGGGTGTTTCTGGACTATACCATCTATCTGTATGATGATTGGAGTGTCTGAAATACTTCATAGTTATTACATGTAAATATAAAACTTAATGTAATGGGGTGTTTCTGGACTATACCATCTATCTGTATGATTATTGGAATGTCTGAAATATTTCATAGTTATTACATGTAAATGTAAAACTTAATATAGAAGGGTGTTTCTGGACTATACCATTTATCTGTTTGCTGATTGGTGTGTCTGAAATATTTCATAGTTATTACATGCAAATATAAAACTTAATGTAATGGGGTGTTTCTGGACTATACAATTTATCTGTATGCTGATTGGTGTGTCTGAAATACTTCATAGTTATTATATGTTAACGTAATATTTAAGGCAGAGGGGTGTTTCTGGACTATACCATTTATCTGTTTGCTGATTGGTGTGTCTGAAATATTTCATAGTTATTACATGTAAATGTAAAACTTAATATAATGGGGTGTTTCTGGACTATACCATTTATCTGAATCATTAGACTGGTTCTCTGGTAGTAACTGAGCCACGAACCAAATGAACAAGAATCATTAGAATGGTTCATGGGCAGTGACTCAATCACTAACCAAATGAATGAGAATCATTAGATTGATTCCCAGGTAGTGACTTGTTGACAAATCAAATTAGTAATGAATACATTACAAAATACATGTAATGATGAAATGTTTTGTACAGAATATGCAATTAATGATGGTAATTAATTTTCATTCAATATTCATTTTCATGTTTTGAAGAAAATATCAGGTGTTGTCCATTTCTCCATATACGTTCTGACAGCCTGTTTTTGAAATTCTGCATTGCTCGATATAACATATCAAGAGGAACACCAGCGATTTCCTCTTCAATCCTCCATTTAAGTTCAGCAATGGTTGCAGTAAAAAACACCTTTTTTTTGTGGACGGGTGCAGAAGTCTCATGGTGAGCTCCAGGAATTGCTGGTGTGTAGTGATTGCAAACTTTAATGGTTGTGCAACAAAATATTGAGGTTAAAGGTCGCAACATTTGTGTCTATGTCATTTTCATTTGTGTTATAATTTGAAATATTCTGTGGAATCAAAACTCTAAACCAAAGTCTGATTTTTATTGAATATGGAATAAACCATGATGGGTGCCCATGACTTTTATCAGTTTCAAGTGACTTCAGAAACAGTTGTGGGTTCTTTGTTTTAGATAGATAGATAGATAGATAGATAG
>JANRMT010062824.1:2437060-2450416 GCA_026402145.1 Polypterus bichir lapradei | reverse complement strand
GATAGATAGATAGATAGATAGGAAAGGTGCTATATGATAGATAGATAGATAGATAGATAGATAGATAGATAGATAGATAGATAGATAGATTATTAATCCCCAAGGAGAAATTCACATACTTCAGCAGCAGCATTCTGATTAAAACAATATTAATTAAAGAGCAATAAAAAAGCAGTGCAAGTTAAAGAATGCAAGGTGGAGAGTGCGAGGCAAGTATAACAGTCTATAGTCTTGTGTAGTATTAACATTTACCCCCCCGGGTGGAATTGAAGAGTCGCATAGTGTGGGGTCTCCTCAGTCTGTCAGTGGAGCAGGACGGTGACAGCAGTCTGTCGCTGAAGCTGCTCCTCTGTCTGGAGATGATCCTGTTCAGTGGATGCAGTGGATTCTCCATGATTGACAGGAGCCTGCTCAGCGCCCGTCGCTCCGCCACGGATGTCAAACTCTCCAGCTCCGTGCCTACAATAGAGCCTGCCTTCCTCACCAGTTTCTCTAGTTGTGAGGCGTCCCTCTTCTTTATGCTGCCTCCCCAGCACACCACCGCGTAGAAGAGGGCGCTCGCCACAACCGTCCGTCTAGCATGCTAGACATGCATCTGTCTAGCTAACTGTTTTTCGTGGAGGTGTACCAACAAATCTGTTCACGTCACACCATCTACTCAGGTGCCTTTCTAGACAATGTCCACTCAGTTCATTTTGCCAGAGATGGACGCCAATCAAGTTCTGGGCACATCTGAAGGAGAATTAAAGCAAATGGGAGATGAGAGATTTCCATTGTTGATTGTGAAAAATTTCTGAAAACAAGTTGTCAGTGTGTCATTATAATAATAATACATTTTATTTATATATCGCCTTTCCCATGCTCAAGGCACTTCACAGAGTTTAAGAAAGAACGTCAGGGTATACAGTATATAGCATTGTACTAAACCAGATAAATAAATAAAGAAGAGTAAGATAGTAAATTCAGGGAAAAGCCTAACAGACAACATAATTGATGGTATAGCGCACACACACACACACACACACACACACACACACAGGTTACATGAGCATCTTGACGGAGAGGTAAACTGAGAGAAGGGTAATAAAGTCAAGTAGAGCTAAAAGCCTTCCTGAACAGATGAGTTTTTTGTTGTTTTTTAAAAGAATGGATGGAGTCAGCTGACCTGATTAATTTCGGTAAGTCATTCCACAGCTGAAGGCTCTGCTGTCACCCATAGAGTGCAAGTTAGTGTGGGGCACAACAAGATTACCAGAATCAGAGGACCTTAGTAGGTGGACAGGAGCAGAATGATGGAGAAGGTCATTGATGTAGTTTGGCACGAGGCTTTGTAGGTTATTAGTAGAATTTTATATTCAATCCTGTAAGACACGGGGAGCCAGTGAAGGCGAAGCAGGATGGGTATGATGTGCTCACTGCTGCTGGTCGGTGGAAGGACTCTTGCAGCTGAGTTTTGAATAAGCTGGAGCTGTGATATAAGAGTAGAAGGGGCACCTGCCAGCAGCGAGTTACAGTAATCAATGTGGGATGTGATTAAAGCAGGGACAAGATTCTCAGCATTAGAAAAGGAGAGGAAGGAGCGAACACGGGATACGTGACAGAGGTGAAAGTAAGAAAGTTTCTTAATGTGGTTTATGTGGGCAGAAAAAGAAATGGAGGAATCAAAAATGACACCAAGATTCCTTGCATCAGAAGAACGTCTGATGAGATCACTGCCAACAGTGACTGGAAAGGAGCTCATTTTATTAAGTTGCACTTTAGTGCCAATTTGCAGGAGTTCAGTTTTGTTGTAATTTAATTGTAAAGAGTTCTGCTCCATCCAGGTTTTAATTTTACTGAGGCAAGTTGTGAGCTGAGAAAGCTCTAATGAAGTTGCACTTTTGACATTGAAATAGAGTTGAGTGTCAACTGCATAAAAATGATAACCCAGTCCAAAGCTACAAATAATATGGCCAAGGGGTAGCATATAAATACAGAAGAGCAGAGGGCCGAGGACAGAGCCCTGAGGAATGCCTTGTGTGACTGGCGCTGTGCTGGACCTGCTGTTGTCAAGACTAACAAACTCCTGCCTATCAGTCACGTAGGACTTGAACTACTGGAGGGCAATGCCAGAGTTACCCAGCATGTTCTCCATTCTGGACAGTAGAATGTCATGTCTGACCTGAGTGTCAAATGCTGCACTGAGGTCTAACAGAATTAATATGCTGGTTTGTCCAGAGTCTGCTGCCATAAGCAAATCATTGGTTACCTGAATTCATAGCTTTGCTGTGCCCTGAAACCAGACTGAAAGGGTTTCATCAAGTTATTAGTGGTTAAGTAGTTGGTCAGGTTTGCTTCCTGGGTCCTCCCTGCGTGGTGTTTCCATGCTCTCCCCGTGTCTGCATGGGTTTCCTCCGGGTACTCCGGTTTCCTCCCATAGTCCAATGACATGCAGGTTAGGTGCATTGGCGATTCTAAATTGTCACTAGTGTGTGCTTGGTGTGTGTGTGTGTGTGTGTGTGTGCCCTGGATAGGATAGGATATAGTGGGTTGGATAATGGATAATGGAAGTAGTTGGTGAGTTGGGAAGCTACAACACACTTTTGACAAAAAAGGTAAGTGGGAAATAGGCTGAAAATTGTTAAGATCATTAACATGAAGACTAGACTTTTTTAATATTGGGGTTACAGAAGTGATTTTAAAAGTGAGCCACACAAAGCCAGTGTCAAGGGATGAGTTTATTATTGTTGTAATAGTCGGGATTATGGCATGAAGGCAGGATTTAAGTAATGTGCAGGGATAGGATCCAGTACACAAGTAGTCAGCCTCATCTTACAAAGCAGGTGATTAACATTATGGGTCATTAAGTGTAAACTGATGGCAAATGTATGCCTTTAAAATGAAACAGATAGATAGATAGATAGATATGGAAGGCACTATATGATAGATAGATAGATAGATAGATAGATAGATAGATAGATAGATAGATAGATAGACAGGCACTATATAATAGATAGATAGATAGATAGATATGAAAGGCACTATATGATAGATAGATAGATATGAAATGCACTATATGATAGATAGATAGATAGATAGATAGATAGATAGATAGATAGATAGATAGATAGATATGAAAGGCACTATATGATAGATAGATAGATAGATAGATAGATAGATAGATAGATAGATAGATAGATAGATAGATATGGAAGGCACTATATGATAGATAGATAGATAGATATGAAATGCACTATATGATAGATAGTGTGACGGACAGCCGGGTCCCATGCCTGGCCGGGACGCCTCTGCTACATACGTACCGGGGGAGCCATCAGGGACATTGCAGTACCTTCCCCGGGGCGCTTGGGGGCAGCCTCCCTGGCTGTGGATCCCTCCTCAATCTCCCCCGTGGCTCCATGGGACATGGAGTCCACCACAGCAGCCCGGTTGGGAGATGGGGTGGCCGCTAGGGGGTGCTGCGGACGACCAGCCACCACGCTGGACAGTTTATCAGCCCCACCCGGAGGTGCAATTAAGACCAGCTGGTCAGGCACCTGGAACACTTCCGGGTGGGGTATAAAAGGGCGTGCCTCCCAGCAATCCAGGCCAGAATCGGGAGGAAGAGGACGAGGTTGCCTGGGAGGAGTGGTGGTGCAGGAAAGTGTGGTTTTTGTGTGCTTTGTGCATAAACTGTGTTGGGCCTGTGGGACATGGGGAAGGCGTGTGCCCACGGCTGAAGAAAAAAGAAATAAAACCCTTTGAGTGTGAACACGTGCCTCAGTGTGGTCTGTGCCGGGTCGGGCGCTATATAGCGCCTTTTCACAATAGATAGATAGATAGATAGATAGACAGGCACTATATAATAGATAGATAGATAGATATGAAATGCACTATATGATAGATAGATAGATAGATAGATAGATAGATAGATAGATATGAAAGGCACTATATGATAGATAGATAGATACTTTATTAATCCCAAGGGGAAATTCACAAAATTTGGAAATCTACAACACAATAAGCTGTGCAGAAAGGGAAGGGGTCTGAACACTTTGTGAATCCTCTGTACGTTTATCCAACACTACACAATGGTTGAACAAACAAGAAAATGCATGAGTTAACCTTCTACAAAGGACGGTGAGCATGTCCTTAATCACGGGTTACTCATACTACCATATGAAATGCAAATTTGAGTTAATGCTTTCCTGTTGTGATATTGATAGATCTGCTTTCGAAGGGCCCGTCCATTACATAATTATACTGATTGCCTGGTGTATCTGTAATATATTGCAGTCACATTCTTTCGTTTAATCACTTGGATCCACAATATGAAATGGGATGTGCAGAGCACGTAGTTATTGTCAGGGAGAGCCAAGCCAATTTATAATTCCAAACTTCTTTGCCAGCCATACCTTTTATTTCTTTATATGTGCAGTGAATAACAAGGCTTTTAAAACATATAGGACTTGAATATCATTCGGAAAGCACATACACCTTCCTATTTCATTGTTTTGGACTTATTTTTAACATGCTTTTTTAAAAAGAGTTGTTTAACCCTTTAAACTCAGACTCATTTTCATCTGTTTCCTGCTACTTTGATTTAACCGGCTACCGTTATATGAAAAAGTTTGGGAACCCCTCTTAATTCTTTGGATTTTTATTTCTCATTGGCTGAGCTTTCAAAGTAGCAACTTCCTTTTAATATACAACATGCCTTTTGGAAACGGTAGGATTTCAGCAGTGACATGAAGTTTATTGGATTAAAAGAAAATATGCAATATGCATCATAACAAAATCAGACAGGTGCATAAATGTGGGCACCCCAACAGAGATATGACATCAATACTTAGCTGAGCCTCCTTTTGCTCCTTTGAGCCTCTAGACGCTGTCCTCCTATAGCCTTTGATGAGTGTCTGGATTCTGTATGGAGGTATTTCTGACCATTCTTCATACAAAATCTCTCTAGTTCAGTTCAATTTGATGGACAGCCTGCTTCAAATCATCCCATAGATTTTCAATGATATTCAGATCAGGGGACTGTGACGGCCATTCCAGAACATTGTACTTCTCCCTCTGCATGAATGTCTTTGTAGATTTCGAACTGTGTTTTGGGTCATTGTCTTGTTGGAATATCCAACCCCTGCATAACTTCAACTTTGTGACTGATGCTTGAACATTATCCTGAAGAATTTGTTGATATTGGGTTGAATTCAACCAACCCTCAACTTTAACAAGGGCCCCAGTCCCTGAACTGGCCACACAGCCCCACAGCATGATGGAACCTCCACCAAATTTGACAGTCGGTAGCCGGCATTTTCCTTGGAATGCGGTGTTCTTCTTCCGCCATGCAAAGCGCTTTTTGTTAGGACCAAATAACTCAATTTTTGTCTCATCAGTCCAAAGCACTTTGTTCCAAAATGAATCTGGCTTGTCTAAATGAGCATTTGCATACAACAAGCAACTCCGTTTGTGGCGTGTGTGCAGAAAGGGCTTCTTTCTAATCACCCTGCCATACAGATGTTTCTTTGTGCAAGTTGTGCTGAATTGTAGAACGATGTACAGATACACCATCTGCAGCGAGATGTTGTTGCAGGTCTTTGGAGGTGATCTGTGGGTTGTCTGTAGCCATTCTCACAATCCTGCTCATATGCCGCTCCTGTATTTTTCTTGGCCTGCCAGGCCTGCTGGGTTTAACAGCAACTGTGCCTGTGGCCTTCCATTTCCTGATTCCATTCCTTACAGTTGAAACTGACAGTTTAAACCTCTGAGATGGCTTTTTGTAGCCTTCCCCTAAACCAGGAGACTGAACAATCTTTGTTTTCAGATCTTTTAAGAGTTGCTTTGAGGATCCCATGCTGTCTGTCACTCTTCAGAGGAGAGTCAAAGGGAAGGACAACTTGCAATTGACCACCTTAAATACCTTTTACCACTCATGATTGGACACTCCTGTCTATTAAGTTCAAGGCTTAGTGAGCTCATCCAACCAAGTAATCAGCATTGAGCAGTGACAGGCATTCAAATCAGCAAAATGACAAGGGGACCCACATTTGTGCACAGCCAGTTTTTCACATTTGATTTCATTTCATACAACTAAATACTGCGTCACTAAAAATCTTAGTTCGGAAAACACCCCAGTGCTCAGATGTTCCTAGGAAATGAAAGACACACCACTGTTATCTTTATGTTGAAAGGAGAGTCAATTATTATGCAGGCTGAGAGGGGGTCCCAAGCTTTTTCATATGACTGTATAACATTGTCATCCTTCATTCTGTGTTCATGTTCTACTACTCATTATACAGGTGAGACATTTCTACTCCCGAATTTTTCCATCTGGAGAATTAGTTATCTTGTTCACATAGAGCACGTTACAGCAGAAAAGATGTAAAATTCATTTACAAAAAAAAAAAAAAGAAAGAAAAGCACTTTAAATGTTATTCTTAATTTCCATAGTTGTTGGCTGTAGTTCTAGGGTGTTGTCCTGTGTTAGCCATCATGGATGTAGTCAGAAGTCAAGCAAAATGACCCCTTTTATTGGCTAACTAAAACGGTTTCGAGGCAACTCAGGCCCCTTTTTCAGGCAAGATGTAAGCTTGCATATTGTAATATTTTTAGTTAGTCAATAAAAGATACATAGGTACATAGATGCAATAAAAGATACATAGGTGTTGGCGGAGAGGCCCTAAGACATGAACTCCTGGTCTCCTTACTGGGAGGCAGCAGCACTGCCACTGGGCAACTGAGAAATTTTAGATTAGATAAACTTTATTAATCTCATAGGGAAAATTCTGATGCATACAGGAGCAGAAACATGAAAAACAAGAATACAGAGTCACAAGACAAATTATCCAACCCACTATAACCTAACACATGATCACAGGGGTCTGCTGGAGCCAATCCCAGCCAGCACAGGGCACAAGGCAGGAACAAATCCCTGGGAAGGGCACCAGCCCACCATAGGACACACACACACACCAAGCACAATTTAGGATCATCAATGCACCTAACCTGCATGTCTTTGGACTGTGGGAGGAAACCCACACAGACACGGGGAGGACATGCAAACTCCACACAGGGAGGACCCGGGAAGCAAACCCAGGCCTCCTTACTGCAAGGCAGCACCGCTACCACCACGCCAATCAGTCAATCGATAAGTAAGTATAAATAAAGTACATTTCATATTTTGTATTTATATAGCACATTTAAAGGACAAGTGTCAACCAAAGTACTGCACTGTGTAAATCAGTCAGTCAGTCAGTCATTCTCCAACCCGCAATATCCTAATACAGGGTCACGGGGGAAAATCAGTTAAAACAAACCAAACATTTAAACAATATAAAAGAGAACTATAAAAAAGACACATTTTACAAGGAATTGAACGACCAACAGGTTAAGAAAGCAGTAGAAGGAAAGCAGCACAGTCAACTGACAGCAATACAAAACACACCAAGACCGAACAGACAGCTGAATACATAGTCTTTAAAATAACTCAAAAGCCTGAGAAAATAAATAGGTTTTTAAATTTGGCTTCAAAATATTTAATGTGGGTGATGACTTAATAAATAAAAATTGGGAGTGGTCTCCCCGAGACTTTCTCATATACTCAGATATGGGGATGGATATTTGAGGAGCAAAACGCAAAACAAGGATTATATTTTACCAGTAACGGCGGGTGAATGGGGCGGTGGGTGGCAGCATTGTAGCGTGCCTCGGGTGGCTGCCTGTTGAATGATGGCGGTGGTGGGCAGTTCAATAGCCGCCTTTGGCCGCACCCTGGTCATTCTCGGTGGGTGGACACTACAGGCAGCATTCTGTATGCAAGTGGAGGTGACTGTGTGGTGGGCGGGTGGTAAACCGCTCCTCGCCGCCCCCATTCATTCTCGATAGCAAGCCTGCTTGTACTGTTATGCACATAGCAGGAAGTTGTCTCGTGTCAGTACATCAGACGTGTTGACGACGGGTGCCTTCCTGCTGTGATAGCGTGTACAGTGCTGTGCAGAAGAGCTCATCTTAACCTTTTGTCTTCACCCTTCAAGAATGTCTCTGAAACACAAATCTGATGCAAGTGCTGGTGATACAGTAAAGAAGAGAAAAACAATCACCATTGAAAATAAAGTAGAAATAATAAAAAGGTCAGAGAGAAGTGACACGCCATCATCCATTGGCAGTGCACTTGGTTACAGTCGGTCAACAATAGCATTTATTAAAATAATGTACCTGTTCCGACTTAGAAATTCAACTTAAGAACAAACCTACAGTCCCTATCTCGTACGTAACCCGGGGACTGCCTGTATGTCGTATACGAGAGAGTAAAAATAGAAGACTATTCCAGAGTCTTGGGACAGCTACAGGGAAAAAAATAAATAAATACATTGCAGGGGCTGGCCCGGACACAGACAGGCAGACACGTTCATGTCACCCACAAACACGTTTATTTACACTATTATATACAAGGGTGCCACACAAACCCCCCAAAAGTCCCCAAAGTCCTGGCCACACAATGCCTTCGCTTTCCTCTTCAGGCCTCCTCCTTGTCTCCTCCAGCAAGCTCAGTCCACTCCACTCCCGACTCTCACCTCAAATGAAGGGAGGCGGCCCCTTTTATTATCACCCGGATGTGCTCCATGTGCTCCCCGGCAATCACCCGCCGACACGCCCCTGTGTGGCGGAAGTGCCGGCTGCATCCCCGGAAGCACTCCGGGTGTCCCTGCTCTTCTTCCCCCCAGCACTTCCTGGTGTGGCAGAAGTGCTGAGGTCCAGGGCTCCAAAGGCATGGGGGCGCCCCCTGGCGATGACCATGGGCCCCTATAGGGTGGAGCTTCAAAGCTCTGTACCCGTGGCCCTCAAAGGTACCAGGGCGGTCGCCCCCAGATAGTCTGGGGAAGGCGCAAGCTCTTCTCCGGTCCTCCTGGGCGTCCTGGCCGGGTCACCACCCCAGACACCTCTGACAACATACATAAATATTGTGCAGATATTTCAAAAAAGGAATTTAGGTTTTAAACATTACAATTGAAGTCCACATTTTACTGTTTCAAATATTCTCTGCTTGTTTATTACGCACTTCTAACCCTGAGGTAAATCATTACATTTCTTATTAAACCCCCTCGAATTGTGGCAGCTTACGCTAGTGGAGACTGTCACACACGTGAACTTGGGAGTCAACCAAAGGGACCAGAAAACGCCAATTCCGTGCCAGGCCAGGGGGGCGGTGGGTTGCATTAAACCCTCTCTTTCTCTCTGCAGATCAAACACGAGAAATCCTGCCTGTCCTGGCCCCGAGGATATCACTTCCTGTCCCGGCTCCAAGGACTTCGCTTCCTGTCCCGGCCCTAAGGATGTCACTTCCTTTCCTGGCCCTAAGGATGTCACTTCCTGTCCTAGCCCCAAGGACGTCACTTCCTGTCCCGGCCCCAAGGATGTCACTTCCTGTCCCGGCTCCAAGGACTTCACTTCCTGTCCCGGCCCTAAGGATGTCACTTCCTGTCCCGGCCCCAAGGACATCACTTCCTGTCCCGGCCCTAAGGATGTCACTTCCTGTCCCAGCCCCAAGGATGTCACTTCCTGTCCCGGCCCTAAGGATGTCACTTCCTGTCCTGGCTCCAAGGATGTCACTTCCTGTCCCAGCCCCAAGGATGTCACTTCCTGTCCCGGCTCCAAGGACATCACTTCCTGTCCCAGCCCCAAGGATGTCACTTCCTGTCCCGGCTCCAAGGATGTCACTACATGTCCCAGCCCTAAGGATGTCACTTCCTGTCCCAGCCCCAAGGACATCACTTCCTGTCCCGGCCCCAAGGATGTCACTTCCTTTGATCTGCCTATAAAAAACCCTCATCCTCCATACTTGATCAGTTCTGTTTTGGACTCTAAGCTGTACACATTGTACGCAAACTTAAGCCTTCTGCAGCCAGGGAAACTGCCCCAAAACCTTTGCTGTGCGTCTGGCTGTTTATTTCACAAGGCCTTTCTTAAATGATGGTGTCAGGTGATTTGCTAATCACTCAGTTTATTTTTTGTGCCTTCAGATTTTTTTTTTTATACTTTGTAATTTTCTATTTCTATGCGTTTTTTTTGGATATGGACACCCTTGTTATCATTTCTGCCATGGCCACCCCATGAGAGCTCATATCAAACAGCTGATACCGAGTGCTGCACATGGAAAAAGTTACAAGTCAGTACTGACCTCAGGTGAAGTCATTGAAATTTCCTTTCCAATAAATTACCAAAATGACCTTCTTTTCTATTGGCTCCAGCAGACCCCCGTGACCCTGTAGTAAGGATATAGCGGGTTGGATAATGGCTGGTTGGTTGGGTATTCTTTGCAGTCCCGTGGGAGTCGTGCACTTTATAAGGAATTATGTTCAATGAATGGTGTTTCTTTCTATCGGTACAACCGGAATACAAAGCAAACTCTTCTGAAGCGTACAGTGAAGAAAAAAAAATGTTAATAACAACGCATGCAAGCAATTTGTTTGAAATAAAGAAAAGGAAGTTATATCTGTAGAATCAGTCAATAATAACCATTAGCATTTCATGAAAAATAATTATATCACGAAAACACATTACAGATGTCAGAAGCCAAGGACATTCTCCTTATCAGCAGTCACCTTTACTCAGACACCATTGTGACAACAAAAATGTTTTTTTTTTCCGTATTGACATTCCATTTACATTTAAGGCTTTAATGATTTTGCTTTTACTGTATCCATTAGGACTCATTTTTCTTGCTGCTCTTATTCTGGACGATTATTCATTCGGTTCAATGACACCTACTTACATAATAACATTACACTACAATGAAGTAATGACACAAAGCAGAGCCACATGGCTTACCGTGCAGCCCTGAAATTGAATGTTCCTGCAGTGATCGAGAACACAGACCTGCTTACCTTTACTATACGTAGCGATTTCATCTCGTATGTCTAATAAACTCATTGATAGCATCAACACATTCAGCAAGAAACCAAAGGATCAAGCGTAAACTACGCATTACGCCATTGATGTTTATTCCATCCATCCATTATCCAACCCTCTACATCCTAACACAGGGTCATGAGAGTCTACTGGAACCAATCCCAGCCAACACAGGGCGCAAAGCAGGAAACAAACCTCGGGCAGGGCACACACACACCCCAAGCACACACACAGGACAATTTAGGATCGCCAATGCACCTAACCTGCATGTCTTTGGACTGTGGGAGGAAACCCAAGCAGACACGGGGAGAACATGCAGACTCCACACAGGGAGGACCCAGGAAATGAACCCAGGTCTCCTACCACTGTGCCACCCTTGATGTTTATTGTACGCTACTATTCAAAAGTTTGAGGTCACCCAGAAAGTTTCTGATTTTTGATTGAAGTGAATACATTTCACTTCCATTTTTCCCTACAAGGTTTTTTTGGGAGTTTTTCCTTGTCTTCTAAGAGAGTCAAGGCTGGGGGGCTGTCAAGAGGCAGGGCCTGTTAAAGCCCATTGCGGCACTTCCTGTGTGATTTTGGGCTATACAAAAATAAACTGTATTGTATTGTATTGTATTGTATTTTATTATCAAGATACCATTAAGTTGATTTATAAATATATGCCAAGGCATTACTAGAGTTCACAATGGCTAATACTGATTGACATTTGTTATTCACATACTGTATGGCTGCAAATCCGTATTATCTTCAGGGTCCTAATGATGAACTCCCTTAGCTTATCCTTCATTAGTCATATTTGAAACGCTAATTGGTTATTAGAGAAACCTCTGTAATTGCATTACCTCCGCTGACACCTGTTATTCTGTTTACTTGGGTTGCATGGTACTGGCATTCCTAAAGTTCAGTTCTGGGTTCATCTACCGACAAAATGAAACAGAGTCTTCACAAAACATGTCCGTCTTTTTTTTTGTTTTACAGAATGATGGCTATTCCATGTGATAGGTTGTCAAGAAACTGAACATTTCATACAAAGATGTCCATGACCCACTTGGATAAAGCCGGCACCACAGTCACGGTCATGTTCTTTGATTTTTCCAGTGTCTTTAATGCCATTCTGCCTCATCGACTTGGGGAAAAGCTCAAGGCTTTCTGTCTTGATGCCTCCATGACCTCCTGGATCATGGACTACCTGACAAATAGAGAGCAGTTTGTGAGACTGAAGGACAGGGTGTCAGAAATGGTGGCATGTTATACTGGAGCACCTCACAGGTTAAACTGTCCCATCTCCCTTCCTGTGTACCCTCCCGCTACACAATGGACTTCCAGCACAAGACCAGCGTTTGACATCTACAGATATTTTCAGATGACCCGTCCATCATAGTCTGCATTAATAACAGAGATGGGTCAGAGTCAGGGTTGTGTGCTTAGTCCACTGCTCTTCACCCTGCTGACTCAAGACTGCACAGCCACGCACAACACCATTCACATCATCAAGTTTGCGGATGATACGATGGTGTTGGGACTGACAAGTAGGGATAATGAAACAGTATACAGAGATGAGGTGGAACACCTGTCTGCATGGGGTGAAGACAACAATCTATCTCTCAATGTCGACAAGACAAAAAAGATAATCGTGGACTTCAGAAAATCAAATCCTGCCCACATCCCACTCAGCATCAACGGTTTAGATGTGGAGACTGATAGGAGTACCAAATTCCTCGGTGTGCACATAACTGAGGAACTTACGTGGACGCATAACACCTCATCACTAATCAAGAAAGCCCAGCAGAGACTACAGTTCCTGAGGCGGCTGAAGCGAGCAAGTTTTTCCCTTTCCATCCTCACCATGTTCTACAGAGGCACCATGGAGAGTGTTCTGACCAGCTGCATCACTATCTGGTATGGCAACTGCAACATATCTGACCGCAAAGGATAGTGAAGACAGCAGAGAACATTATTGGGGTGCCTCTCCCTTCACTACAGGGCATATTTTACAAACTCAGTGTCGGCAAGGCCTGCAAGCATTGAGCAGGACCCCTTACACCCCTCACGTAGACTTGTCACCCTTCTGCCATCCAAGAGAAGATATTGCAGCATCAGAGCCAGATCTGCCAGGCTGTAGGATAGTTTTTACCCCCAAGCTGTCAGACTCCTTAACACCAGGCTGCACCCTGGGGTCTTCCACACGGCCTCAACCACCTCTAAAAACAGAACTTTTATACATGCAAGCCACTTTCCTGCAAAGACGAGTGAGCAGGTAGAAAAGAACTGAAGATCTCATACTGACCTTTAAGGATTTTGCACACTGCACTTTGACATCCTTCTATATAAAAACGGTCGGGATCGTCCTTCCGTCCCGTGAGTGCTACACAGGCGCGGAGTTTCACACACGCCCCGTCCATTTTGCAATGCACGATGGGATTTGTAGTTTCGTTTTTCCAGGTAAAAGATGATTTTCTA